>JAGFPH010003290.1:76071-90631 GCA_018207615.1 Philaenus spumarius | reverse complement strand
TCTTAGGACAGTAAATATACCTTTTATGATTTTTTAATTCTGGGTACTAGGGTTTTTAATTTTATATGGATATTGTGGTTTTATTTTTTATTCTAGGGCAGGGATTGTTTTATACTTTTAATTTTGAATAAAGTGTTGTTTTCTTTCAAAACCGTATACTCATTCAGTTTCCTTATTGTTATTGTTCTTATTATAAAATTTTAATATATTAACCATTTTTATTAAATTATAATTACTCGGACCTTGAATGTATGGTAAGAATGACAAGACTTGTAGATACAGTCGATTAGCGATGGTGTTGTCATTTTTTTCAACCTAAGATTCAACTACAACACAAATGTGGCTGGAAAAAATATCTTTTATCAGTACAAAGTAATGCAGTATTCATTTTGCTGCAATTTCGATATTTGTTTTGATGCTCGGTTACAGTGGAAACTTTCATTTAGAGCTGGAAACAAGCGAACGTTTAACCATGCTATTTTCAGAGGTAATATTATTTTAACGGACCAAGTTGAGTGCTTTAAGAAGTCGTTTGAAGGAATTAACGGTAAAAGCTGATTAGCATAAACCCTGTAAATCGTCTTAATTGTTGTTTACCGTCTTGAACCTACGCTGGCCAACTTTGACGCCTTAAACGTTGCGAGAGCTTAATTTCATCGGAATAATAGTAATTCCAAACGAAATTTCCAGCTCCGGCATTGCTTCAATTTGGTATTTCGTTCTGCAATTTTCCGAAAAGCTTCGTTGATTTTGGATGTTTTGATCGCGCTCGGAACCGTAAAGGTTGAATGTAGTGGCTAGTTACTGTAGCAATTTCAATGAGAAATATTAGAGCTGCACATTATGTTTGGTAATAACAAAACAAAACAAAACAAAAATTATTACAGATTGATGAAAACAAACGTTGTCTTTTTTATAAAGATGTTGATGAATTTTTGAAGCGTGAAAACTTCTTATGCCTTTTCGGCACTTTTTGCGTGGGTATTCGAATGCAATGGACATTGTGCTTCCTCATTTTGTAAGTTGTTTTAAAATAGTTTACACGGTAATACCTCTGAAATGGATATTGTGCTTCCTCATTGTCTAAGTTGTGTTGAAATACTCTTACTTGGCAAAAAAAATCTGAAATGGACATTGCACTTCCTAATTTTGTAAGTCGTGTTAAAGTAGTGTACTTAGCGAGACCGCTAAAATGGATATAGTGCTTCCTCATTTTTTTAATGTCTAAATTTGCTAGCTAAGTTGCTATGGTAATGGATGTAAATGCGTTCAAGAAATGTGTGTTGGTTCAGTATAGGTGTAATCTAAAGTTAAGTTTTTTTAATTATTATTTTACTATAGGCTATCGTGTTTAATGTTATTTTTTAGATTTAAATTTTAAATGGGACGAGAAAAAATAATGATAAAATTTCGAGTTAAACCAATATTATCAACGATTTATAATAATAATAATAATAATAATAATAATAATATGTGCTTTATTTACTCTTCTTCAAAATTACAACGTTTCATAAAATATATCTTGCAGCAGCCGTCTGCTAGATTTGAGCAACTAACTATCATTTAATAGAAACAGAACTATGAACTTACTCTAACTTAGACAATCAAAAATCATCAATACAAACATAAATATAAGTTTGAACAAAAATCAGTGCACAAATTAAATTTTTAATAACAACAAAGATCAGCATGATCTAAAAATATTATCAAAAGTTAATTTCTTTTATTAATGTCCATCTATGATTCCACGCTTGTTTAAGACATTTACACAATACACCCCAATCCTGACCGTTCATAAAGTCCTCGAACTCTGACAGCGATAATCTTTCTTTACCCAGATAGGATTGTCTATATTGAACCTATATCGGGCATTCTGCCACAAAATGGTAAACATCTTCATTCACCCCCATATTACACAACGAACATACATAATTTCTCCCTTCAACCCACGGTTTAAAATTTAAATGAATTAATTCAGCTCTACACTTAAACGCCCATTTTATTTCCTGCATCTTATATTTATTTTTTACTATTAAAATAATGTTTTACCCCTAGGTTAAAATTTAGACTGGAGTAAATTTTATGATATTTCCCTTTTGTTGCTGCTGGTAAAACCTGTTCCCTTTGTTCCAAACTGTTTTATTCAATAAATATTTTAACTGGCCATTTTTTAAATTGCAGTTATTTTTAGCCAACATTTCTAAATTCTTGTCTACCCCCACTTCGTACTTAGACCCTAAAAGTTTCCATTCTCTAAATCATGAAATATTAGAGTTCACTATTTTTTGGCTAAAATTTTTGGCAACCTGTCTTCCGGCATAGCTAACACTTCAAACAAATATTTAAAATGTAGCTTCAATAAATACAAATACAACTTATCCAGTCCCGTTTCCAGATAAATGTCATAATTTAGTGTGATTTAAGGTAAACCCAATAATTTTTTATAAAAAACCGAAATACTTTTTCAACACTATTATATTCTCTATAACCCCAAACTTGAGCTGCATAAGTTACTCTTGCTCTTTGGACTTTTTTTATCTGTCTCCTCCTTTGTGGTGCTTTCCTAGAATTCTTTCACGTTCCCTGTCTCCCCTTCCGGAGCAGGGAGTTTCTCTTTGGACTGCTTTAAAACATGATAATTTTACAGTTAGTGGAACGCTTTTACACCCAATAAATTTAGACCAAACACAGTTAATACTAGTTTTGGCCATTGCTAACTTAGACTTATGATGGTTCTCGTAAGACAAATTCGGAGTTAAGTCAACCCCTAAGTATCTATAACTATTTACAATTTCAATCTGTTTTTCATAAAAACTCCACCTTTCATTAGTTGTCAATTTCCCACCGTTTCTAAAAACTATCACTTTCGATTTTATTAAGTTTACTCTTAAATTCCATATGTTACAGTATATATTTAATTTATCCATCATAGCCTGAAGATTTTCTGGCGAGGATAACATAATTTCAACGATTTATATTCATAACAATTTTTACTCTGTCAGCAGTCCCCCCCCCCCCCCCCCCCCATAAATACACTGCATTTTTTCTTGTTTAAACAATTCCCGACTTTGTTACAATTAAACCCTGCCAACAACGTAATCAGATAAAGGTTCTACGAGAACATCTTCTTGAATTTTATAGTTTTAAATAGAAAAAAGTAACAGAAGACTTTTGATGGTATTCTTCTTCCATAATCTGAAATAATTGCATTCAAACAGCACGTGGCAAGATGAAGGGAAATGTATGTTATTTTTAGCCGAACAAGTAAAAGGTGACACAAATTGCCAATCACTTCAGACAACCCAATCACAAGCTGTAATATACTGAGTCAAGTATTTGATTGGAGACTACACTTCACATCTTTCTGTATCCTCATTAAATATATAAGGCTAGAACATTATTTGTATTTTAAATCGACAAATATAACTTACGCGTTACTTAAAAAAACAAAACAAATAGATTGTATTTTCAAAATTTACAAGACATTAGGCTATTACAAAGAGCATATTTTAACTTACTTATATTGAAGGATAAACCTATTAACACAATAAAATAAGTTCCATAAATATCACCTTCATTGCTACACATGTTTTGCAGGTAGGCTTCGTTAAAATAGTCTTTATTTTTGCATCCATGGTGAGGATGTATCTTTTGAAGGATTTTGTCGCTATACTAAAAAAGTCGAACGCGTAGTTTTTATTTATTTGTTTCAGTGCAATCAAAGAGATTCAAATGGGGTAGCTACCTCTAAACAATAAAAATAGATTGCACTAACTTCCTACAAGCTATAAAGCTAAGTTTTTGAAATTTTATTCTTAAGTGACCCATTTGCAATTCGTTTACTTAAGTCAAATAACTTCTCTTAAATTTAAATAATAAAGGATAGCTACCCATATTAAATAAATTGCACTAACATTAAACACCCATATGTTAAATACGCATGCGACCACCTGCCCTGATCATAAGGATCTTATTTTAACCACAAGTCAGTTCAAAATTATTTTTTTCAATACACTCACTAAATTGTGTTTGTTAATTTAATCTAAGTTTATATTTATATACTAAAAGCAAGCAATAGCGAAGCGTTGCAGAGTCCACTAGTCTTTAATACAATTGATAATTTACAATTTCTGTCACCTACGAATTATAGTTCAGGAAAGATTTCCTGCAAATTACGAACTATTATCTTCAAAATTAGACCAGAAATAAATTATATTGTACTGTTTTTAACGGTTTCGTCCTGGTATTGTACACACTTAATCGAGTTTACCATGCCAACTGATCTACGCGACGCTTCGAAATAGGGAACTTTGTCATAGACAGAAATGGTATTTACTGATTTTCAGATAAGTAAAAGATTTTACTGCGTATTTCAGTTAAGTTGTCAATATTCAACAATTAATATTTCCTGCAAAACATGGAAGGTATTTTATATTTTACAAGGGCTAGTAAGAGTTACAAAACTAAATTATTGTAAATATAAACCCCCTCAGTTTACAGTTTTAGCGAGAATTAAAAGTGTTTTGAGTGCAAGGGGATTCTTTCCTGAACAAGTCATTTGGGAATAGTCTAATTTGTTTCTCTTTAGAAAGGAAGTTTGTTTAGCTAAAGCGAAGGATCGAAACCTTTGAATATTCTTGAAAATTTAATAATTTTACTGAACTAAAGCATTTTACGATACCTACATAATATTATGTTTCTTTACATCACTTATTTAATATGGATAGATACCCTAAACATATATACAAATTTCACATTGAGAGTTATTAATGCCCTTTACGGTCCCGAGTCAATTTCTTGTCCTATCTAATAATTTATTCGCCCAGGAAATTTACCAGCGTTACAATACATCATACGAATTATCTTGATGTAATGTGTAACAAATCACAGACAATTGAAATTTTTTGGTCGTGATTTTATCGCTTCAGGAGTTGTAATTCAGATTATGAGGAAGAAACACCAAGAAACAATTTCGATATTTAATTTACGTGTTTCAACGTTTTACACATATGTGTAACGTGTACATTTTTGTGCACTGTTTGTTATTTTATGTTTCGACAAGTAAAATATTTGTATGCTCGGAAGGGTTGTACTAAACTGGCCCGATTAATCCGTAGAGAATGGCCGGGGTTACTGGTCCAACGGGCAGTAGGCAGGGAATCCGTCTCCACAGCTCCAAGCGGGTTACCTGGCATAATCTGACAGTTTTGACAGCCTAATTGGAATTCACAAAAGCAACGAACCGTGGTAATGGCGTGTGCCCAACTGAGCATAGTACAGTAGATGATCAGCACTGGAATGAGAAAAGTTTTGCATATATTTCATTGCAGATATGATACGCCTCGAACTCTAAAAGAACATAATTAATTTTATGTACTTTTTATGTAGTTTTATCTCGTACTTTTGAGATGCTCGCTGTTAATCTTGAATGACTATGTAGAGCCACTTATATATTACTAGAATGATTTGGTTCAACATTACAAATCAAATCAAGAAATGACGCATACATTTCATTACAAACATTACCTAACCTAATCTAACCTAACCTAACTTAACCCAATACAGTACTCCCCGAATTCTAAAGCAAAATTTTATTTTTAGTTTAATAAAAATGTAGCAAGTATTTACTCCTTCACCGATTAAACTCATTGAGCCTGGCATTGAAGATATTAACCCTCGTCACTTCTGCGTCAATGAGCAGACCCTTTGATAATTTATGGCCTCGGCGCTGTGGAGACTAATTTGCCCTCGGCGCTGTGGAGACATCACTATAGGCACGGAGAGGCGGGATTCTCTGACAGGGTCGCTAACCCCATCATCCAACCAGTGAGTTTTTCATAATCTCAGTCTAAGTACTCTTGTTCTCTTACAGTCGCAGCGTAGTGTAGTACTCGCAGAAAAAACTTGAGCTACGTAGAAGAAGAAATCTTCCTCCTCTTCCTAAATGTGATGCAGAGACTAAGGGTCTTTTTTTAGAAAAGGATCGCCACTCAAACAAATTTAATAAAAAAGTCAGGGTAACAAAAATTAACGAAACTGTTAACTAGTATAAGTATTGAAGTAAAATAACACATATTATTTAATTGTACTTTTGTTAACTAGTATATATATTTAAGTAAAATAACACATATTACTTAATTGTACTTTTGTTAACTAGTATATATTAACTGATAACTAGTATATATCTTGAAGTAAAATAACACATATTACTTAATAGTACTTTTGTAAACGTTTATAAGTTAGTAACATTAACTAAGTTATTTTATAAAACATAATTTGTAAATAAAATTGCCTAAAGTTCTAATTTATAATGTTTAGTCCACAGTATGTTTACCTGCATTCAAAATTCATGGCGGTCCTCTTCTAAAAATGACCCGAAACCTAATCTAACCAATTCAATTATTTATTTAATTATTTTAAAGGTCATATTGCTTTACTTATAGGTAGAACTATCTTAAGTAGAAACCTTGTTTTGATACTGTACCGTCGGGCCTGTTTAACCTCAAAATATTGACCGTCAGACCAGGTTAACCGCTTGGAATGTGGAAACGGGTTACAACGGATTTTTCTGTTGATCTGATGATGGTGGTTTATTCTCACCGAAACCGTTAATCCATACAATAATAAGGATTGTTTGGACGGAGAAAATAAGGTATTAACTATATAATTACATAACTTTAGTTTAATTTAAACTAAATATTCCATCTCGTATAACTGCAGCCAATAAGAGTTGAATTGTAAATTCTGTAACTTCTTTATTGGCACGTTTAACAATGGCTTTACAACTTCCTACACTAGATAAATCTGGTGTGTAGGTGTAGTTTAATGAATATATTTCCATTCAGACTAATATTTCGACATAAGATCATGTAATAGTCGATTTAGTGTTCTCTATTATAAATTAAATACGTTTACATTCAACTAAAAGTACAGAGTGATTAGCAAATAGCTTGACCTAATCGTACCAGCCACCCAATGTGAACATTTACCTATACACCTCTCTAGTGGCTGGTGAAATAAGACGTGTGAAGTTGGTGTTATGCTGTGTTGTCTAATTGTTTTATATTTTATAATATTTCATTTCGTGTATAAAGTTGACACAAGCAATAAGTGGTCGGCCAACGTTTTTAGATTTATTCCAAAATTATTCTTGCCAGTATTGCGCTTCGTCTGCAGACTACACTAACAGAAATGCCAAAAAGGATCAACATATAGTGACTTATTACAATAACTTGAGCTACGAGGACTAAAAACAGGTTTGGCCCAATTGAAAATAAAAATAAAAGACTTACGTGATACGTACAGAAATGAACTGTACTAGGCGAAAAAATATAAGTAGAGTAGTGCGGTAGCAACTGTACTAACGATTACTTAACTAGTCTTGCACATACGAATGTGAACCGTTTTTCCTCCGCAGCCTGATGGCGATTTTACCAGCTGCTGCTAACAGCCTAGTGTGATCGCAGCTCAAAGGCCCTTTGCTCCCCATGTGAAAGCTCCGTCGTACTCTTTGCATTTCTGTCTTCCGCGCCTTCCTACCTCTCACGAGGAAGAGCCTTGCGGCTCCCCGTGTGTAAGATGCATTAAAGTAAAATGCTTTTAATTTCCACGATGATATCTTCTTCCTCGTTGTTTTACACTAATATAAATATAAATATAATTATAAATTAGAAATATAATGTAACAGCTAATGGTAAAAGAAGTAGAAATCGACGAAATAAAATAGGCAGTGGCAAATACAAAGGTTTAAACTCAATAGTTGTACGGATTTAGCCACGTCACGTTACATGCACTTCCTAATTTTGAACGTTGTCTTAAATTGGTGCACTTGGTGATATTGTACCTCTAAAATGGACATAGTGCTTTCTCATTATTTGAAAATGTCTAAATTTGCTAACTTGGTTGTTATGGTAATGATTGTAAATTAAAAGCACAGATTTAAAGCTTTTGACAAGTTACCGTCTTAGACTGGAGTCTTAATTTTTTAAGTTATGTTCAATTAGTGTAGCTTACTTGTTGATACCTCAAAAATGGACACAGTGCTTTCTAATTTTTTTTAAATGTTTGAATTTGCTAACTGGGTTGCTATGGTAATGAATGTAAATGGATTAATGAAACGCTTGTTGGTTCAGTATAGGCCTAACCTAAAATAACGTTGTTAAGCTTGTAATACAAATTAGCTGTTTAACTTTAATATTTAACAACAAATATTAAAATTATAATAAAGTAAGCTTTTTTCGAAGATTTTCAAGAAACCCGTATTGGTTCAGTACAGAAGTGAAAACGACCATAAATATAAATAGCTGGTTATATTGGATAATCCGAAATTTGATCTTATTATTTGTAGGTTGTCACGTTTCAATATTTTGTTCATGCACTGAATGTGTATCTAGTAGAGCTTGGTAGTATATTGTCACTCTAGTAGCTATATTACTTCTGTGGAAAACCCTTGTGCGAATAAAACCAAGTTTAATAAGACGTATTGCAAACATTACACGAGAAATGGACACAAACAGGGCAGTAAAAGCAGTAAATGAAGAGGGATTGGGATGAAAGTAAATTAAACACAGGGAAGGCGGACACGCTGTACAGCCTATATCTTTGTTGGTGTGTACAAAACTTTAAAACTGATACGTTGTACTTATTTTGAAAGTTGTGGAAATGCATTTTTAAAGCGTGCATATTATTTAACCCATAAATTCAGTCAAATAATTTCCGTTCCAAATAAGTAAAAATGTCAATTTTGTTTATCTTTAACGCTTAAAATCTAGAGAACTTTTATGAATTCTAGAGTAAGTTGAAACAGTAAAATTTTGAAGTTTTTCCAAACAGACTATTGTCGTTTTATCACACCATAATTTAATGTCAATAACTTTATTAACCTTCTGGCGGTCGCGTCATCTGGGCTCAAAATCAACGGGCGCAGGTCGGAATTGTAGCCACCTTCGAATAATGTAACGTTTTTTGCCTTAAGTGCATCTGAACACCATCGATCTATTGTTAAGAGAAACTGCAGTAGACAGTCATGAAATAAAAATAAAATTGTGACAAAAATATTATAAATGTATTCTTATATTTATATTTAGGGCAAAAAAAAATACATAGTGGTAGGGCGCTGTCGGCGGCAAGTTTGCTGCTCTTCGGATGAAACGTCGACTTCGTCAGCTTTGACACTCATTTACGATCGTTTTTCGCGACTCTAGGATATCTCCTGCCTGCCATGTGATGTCTTATGACGTAATTAGAGAATACCTGTACTGTCAGCAGATGTCTTGAATGCTTGCGAGGGGGCAGCGGGGTGCGGGAAAGAGTTCTCCCACCACAGCATTAACTAGTGGTAGGGGCTGCCTTCACTGACAACCACGCTACTACTGCCGAGGCTTGGGGACAAGGCTGCTCTAGCCAAAGCCAATAGCGTCCGCATTCGATACGCAAGACATCTGCTGACAGTACGTTTCGTTGCGCTGAGAATTGTCTTTGTCTGTGTAAGATCGATTTTAGTGAAAAGGCGGCCAAAATGCTGTCCTGGCGCCCGCGAAGGTTAATCGTTTTATTTCAAGTGTGTATGAAGTACCATACATTTTGTACACTGGAGTGCACAAATGGTAACGTAGGTAGGCTGGTCAAGTGTGATATTAAATTTAAGGCACTAGACAGCGACTTCCGATCGGTGACAATGGAGGAACTATTTTTACTTTTGCTATATGCATAAAGTAATTAATTTTGCAGAAAACTAAAGTTATCCCTAAGTTTTCCTGATTAGTAACTCAACTAAATATAATACTTTCATATTGTTTGTATACAAATATGTTAAGTTAAAATTTAAAATTTACTTTTTTGTAATCTACATAATGTAATTGAAATGCTCATGAACAACTTCCAGCAAACTACAGTTATCTACAAAATTCGATGAAAGGTTCTTACAACTGTAGATATATGCATGGAACTATTCTGTCCTGCCACATCCTCAATAAAATCAGGTATAGTACATCGACTATCCGAGGTAATTGGGACCAGGCAGACTTCGGATAACCAAACACTCGGGTAGTAATGTAGGCCGTGACAAAACCGTTGAGTTTATAGGCCGATTTGGAGCCATGCTTACTTCAAAATGTATTTTATTTGACTTTAAATAATATAGTTTTAAATAAATAAAGAAGGTTTGATAATGTACCTAAATGAAAGAAATTGGATACTGTAAGCTGCTGTAATAATAAAAACCACAAAAATAACGCCTCTGAAGTTTTTTATGCTCTCTTTTTTCATTGATTGTCCAGCCTCTTTTTTTTATCTGAAGACCGTTGAGATTGAAGACCCACTTTTCCAAGTTCCGATCTATTTCGTCTCCAATCCCCGACAGTTACTTCCTTAACGCTTAAATCACTTGCCACTTTTCTTATTGAATCGCCTCCATCTGATCGTTTAATTGCTTCCCATTTTGTATTTAAAGGCAGAACAACACGCTTTCGTTGTCCACTCATGATGAAACTGTCATTCACAAAGTTTAACACCGAACCGACTAAAGAACAAAATACAGTATCAGGGGGAAGAAACAACTTGTGGGATAGTATGTTAGTCATATATACGATGCCGCGAGGAGGGAAGTGTACTAACAGGAACAACACTGCTTCGTCATTTCCTATACTACCAAACGTCAACCTATGGCAAACTATGGCAAACTTCTGTGTTGTGTTCTTTCTTACACAAGTTTTTATTATAAATTTACTTATAAGTTGTATTGAGAAATTCTCTCAAGCTATGAATTCATTATCGAATTCTGTTGTGCATTTATTTGTAAGTTAACAGAATTGATTTTTAAACAAATAAAAGAGCACTGTGGAGACAAAATCATACTGATTTGAATAAAAATCCCGAACCAAAAAACAAGGAACAAAACAAGAATTAAACATCTAAATTGTAAGTTTAGTCACTTAAAACCCTCCGAGGATGATGAATCGAAATGTACATAATGGTAGCTTATTAAACATAACTTACAATTTAGTTATTTAGTTATTGTTTTGTTCTTTGTTTTGTGGTTCGGGTTTTTTTTCAAATCAGTGAGAATTGATTTTGTAAAAAATCTAGTTTTTTATTGCTATTATATTTTTTTAATAATTTGCCTGGGATATCCCGGAAAGTCGGATAACCGAGGGTCGGATAATCGAGGTTCTACTTTGCAAAGAACTTTCTAAACCCAGATTACAATGTGATTTTATAATTTCAGTAAGGTCAATCAGATCAACATTTGCTTGATTTACAATCCTAATATGGCACATTATACGAAAGGGTTTCTATTATACTTTTTGAGGCTTTGATAACTTCATAAAACTGGATTGCAAGAATGATAGCTCGATCTGTAGCGTGAGGCCCTGCAGTATGCCAAACCGCAAGTTTGATTGTCAATAAAAGAACAAAATGCTTAGTGTCAGGGAAAAAGATACTCTACCGTAGAACAATAGAAAGTTGAAATACTCACAAAACCATAAATTTTAACAAGGTTCCTAGGAACGGTAAACAGGTAACAGTTGGTACAGTAGAATGTAATCGAAGTTTGTATAATTGATACGTCAGAAAGTGGTTCCGGCTACGCAACGACGCTAAGTGCTCTTGTCTAATTAATGGCACTGTCTCTGATTTGCATTTACTAACATCTAGCACATGTTTCAAAACACGTGAATGTAATCATATACTGGGTTAAACTTTCAAACCAAACACAAAACAAAAGGTAAATGTTTTTATTTTCAACTAATTATACTGAGTAAAGCCACTATTAATTAGAGGCTGATTAAAGGCATACTGTCCAGTATCCGATACAACCGAAATCGATACTTTCAAATAACGGTTACAAATATCTGTTTCAATACTATTTAAGAACATATTAATATTAACTAAAAAGAATTATTTAGGGGGGAAAATTTTCCCAGTATTTTTAAACTACAACTTTAGATTTTATATAGTTTTTGAGGTTTTTTTATTTTTAATAACTTTTTTGTTTTTTAACCAATTTAAATTATGTTTTTAATATGATGCAGCCTATAATATAAAGAAACATTTTGGGTATGGAAAATCATGTGCTGCTTCTACGAGCGAAAAAGTTATGTTTATATTTTTTTTATTAATATAATTTTGTTTAAAATTTATTATTTGTAAGGCTATAGTGTTTTCCATAAATATCAAAGTTTCTAAATATATCCAAGATTAAAAGGTAAAAATTTCAAAGGCCTATGTCTAATACTTTAGATGTTATTCACTCAAAAGTACCTCCAAACATGGAAATAATAAACTTTCGGGAAACGGTTTCAAATTTCAACTCTGTATAGTCACGAATTGCACTACCTTTTTATTTTATTTTTTTTAGAATTAAAAAATAATTACAAAGGCCTAACATTTTTACACAGATAAAGAGTCCAGGGGAAATTGCTCAGTTCTTATTAAGTTAGTCTGTATAGTTTGTATTCATGGGAGGTTTATAAGTGATAAAAGTCCACCTTCTTCCCGCCTATTCATCAAAACAACTAACACACACAGAAAACAGCTGGTGACATTACAATCATTGTAGCCAATTGACTTGGACCCTCATCTGTTTTACCCACATTCGTTGGTACCTTCATCTTTCTTCCCCAAACCTACTAAATTTTAAACTGCAATAATTTGAACCTTCATTATTTATGCTTACAACAAATATACTACGAGATTATATGTGGTATAATGTACACGAAGTAACCTCAATCTCAATTTTGAAAAAAATGGACCTTCATCTTTTTTCCCCTAGACTCTTCATATGTATTCAGAAAAGTTTGTAGAATACAAAAATTAATTAAACAAATTGTCAACAAATTTTAAAAATACTGATTTTTGGTGGCGGTTCGCCTTAAGTGACAAAACAACAAATCTGTCACACATGAAAATTAAGTTGATATCTTCTATAGGTGTTCCATATGAAATTCGAAAGTTGACCGCCATATTGGAAAATGGCGGCCATTTACAAATATTTGAACTACATATTTTATAATTTCTCAAAAAACAAGGAAAAGTTCCCCATTTATAGTTTGCTGTCAGATTTATACTTTACAAAAGTGGCCCATTTAAAAAAGATACCTTATATTATAGGAAAGACGAAATTCAATTCTCTCTCTAAAATTGTGATTAATAATTTCACCCAAAATTAAACTAATACTTCTTGTAGCACAAAATATAAAGAATTATAAATATATTACTATTTCCGAGTTATCTTCATAAATTATTTTTTAAGCTTTTGAATTCATTAAGTATAGTTAGTACTGTTAAAGGACAATATAAAACTAATTTCCTGCCAGAAAAAAACGACGTAATTAAAACGTTATAAACGAACAAAGATTGTCTTCAGCAAGAGCAAACTGCATTACAAAAGTTTACAGGCTACCAAGACTTGATATCCTGTTAAGACGAGATATTTCATCAAATCTTTAATTAATCCAAAAAGAGACGAGGCAAAACTTTCTCAAGTCTATCTACTCTGCATGTTAATAGCTGATCTTGTCTGATTTATGATTTAATTTCAGACGATAAAGTTTAAATTTACACAAATATTAAGCGGGTTATTTACTTCACAATGCGAAGCAATGTTTAGACCTGTTGGTAGGAATTTACATACAGAATATTGTGTAATTAGATTTTTTCAATTTATAAATACTAATATTATACGGAGGTAAAATTTGTTTGTATGTAGGGGTTAATCTCTGGAACTACTGAACCGATTGAAAAATAGTTTCAATAATAAAAAGCTACACTATCCCTGAGTAACATAGGTTATCATTAATTATGATAAAACACATTTTTATTACAATACTAGTGGACCCAGCTATGCTTCGCTATTGTTTGATTTAATTTAAAGGGTAGTTATTCCATTTCATTACATTGACTTAATTAATCTGATTGCAAAATGGTTTTCATGCCAATTAAGAATATACTACACAAATTTATATTTATAGTTTGTAAACCTTTATAGAGAATACAGTAAACATTTTGTGTGCTTTTACCTAATCTAAAAGAACTGACAGTTGTGAAGAATTATAAAAAACCGTGATTCTGAATTACCCCAATTGGTTGCAAATAAACGTGTTTTGGTTCATTGTAGGCCTAAACTAGAATTATGTTCAGTTTTTGAACCAACTCAGCTGTTTTATATACATTATGTAACAGCCAATGTTTGAATTTAATTAAAATATAGTAAGCACTTTTAGTTTATTTTTTGTTTTTGTTTGTTTTAAGTTGGTCAGTCTAACCTAAAAAATCTAATAAACTGATTATAAATGCTAAGTAAAGTTGCTATGGTAATGAATGTAAACAAACGTGTGTTACTAAGCATTTTATTAGGCCAGCTGTTTTCGTGTGTTATGGTTTTGTGTTCATAGAAAAGTAAAAGGAGACGGAACTAAAGCTCGATTATAAGCAGGGCTATGATTTCAACAACATTAGGCTTACCTGTAATAAAAATACAGTTTAAAGGATTAACCATAATCTCAACGCTATGCCTCAGAAATAAGTCAGGCCTAAATTAAAGTTTAATATTTCAATATCG
>JAGFPH010003290.1:35003-61071 GCA_018207615.1 Philaenus spumarius | reverse complement strand
ATCAACAACTTCTATCATTTGTCCTTATCAACTATCCAGTCCCCAAATAGTTATCCTTTTCTCCGCCAGATGTCGACTCCGTACGGTATCTGAAGCCGTACACACTGCCTTAGTATCCAATGGCATTTTGTAATCCGACAAACGATCAGCTGTGTCTTTATCTCGTCAAGTAAAATTTCGCTTTGTCATGAGTTTGTGTAAAGCGTCGGCCATTAGACCGTTACAAACGAAAACTTTCAGACGCTGCCAAGTGGTCGAAATGTTACTAAACTTTAAATAATTTGATCGGGGTAACGTGTGTCGCTGAAGAACATGAATTACTTCTAAACCTTTTGTTTTCCGCATACCAGGTAGAATATTTTAGCTTTACCTTAATAATTATAAGATATTACTTGTAAAACTTAATTAGGTTATTTCCACTTTTGCTTCATGTACAACTTCCTAACTCATTTTGTTCAATTTATTAGAGAAACCTATGTATTTCTTTTTTACAACAGCCTAAACTTAAATGTAATTCTTACAGCCTAAATTTTAAATGTAAATCTTACAGCCTACAAAAAACTATAAAGCCGATATCATTTTTGTTATTGTTAAAGCCTAAATATATTTACACAAGCAAGCCTAAAGTGTTATGCATTAATTAACTATAACTGTGTAGTATGTCTACAGTGTAACAGATATTGAAAACTTTTAATAAGCTATAAGCAAAATATATGGCTGATATGTAACTAAACGTTAACATTTCTTTTATGTTACCATGTGGCTTACCTAACATGTACAGACAGTGTTATGCAACATTACACATGTTATATTAACAATCACAATCTATGTAGCAATTTGCTATCTGTGCTACAAAATTCAATAAAACAGCCAACTCAAAGAACTATCATTTTATGCTTATTTAAATAACTGCAAGTTTTCTAAAAAGGAAATTGTTATCTGTGTTATACAGTTAAACTGGTCCAACTGCAGGGGATGTTTAATGCAATGAGATAACCTGCAACTACTACAATTAGAAAAGGCCTACCTTGCAACTGAAAATTGAATACATAATCAAAATATTTCTACTGAGTTTTAATTAGAGACAGAAGTTAATTTAAAATGAGAACTATCTGCATTTGTTCTTTTCTTTTATGTTAAGTGTTAAATAGGCTGTATTTTGAAAGTAATTTTTGCATATGTGTACTACTTAGGATATGTTAGTATTAAATAATTTGGGAGGAGCAAGCTAGCACATTTCGGACCTTAGCCCTAAGGGCTGCATATTAGAAATTTTACACCTTTTTTTTTTTTATATATATATAGAGAGACGTCTCATAATTAATCTTGTCTATTTATTTAATTATATAATTACCTTTTAGAGTTGGCCAACGACAAATATATATTTTTTTCTTAAAACAAATCCATGGTATTTCATGTTAAAACTTTGTAACTTGTAAATCTTTTTGTATAATTTCTGTAATTATTATTAAAAGGGAGGGTTTTTGAATTTTATTTTTGGGAAGGGTTTTTAAATTAAATTTAATAAAATATATATGTTTTCCTTTTTTTAATCTCAATCTTTTTGTATTAAGGGCATGTTAATTATCTTTTGTATTAAGGGCGTATAAACTTTTATTTAACTTGGTTAATAAACCTAAAATTATACATATTTCTATGGTTTATTGAGGTAACCTTAGGTATCCTGTGCATTGTAAGAGATAAGCTGAAATATTCCTGCTTTTGGTGATATTTAAATTCTAAGGTAAGTCTTGAACAGTACCAATCTATGTGGCCCAGTATCGTTTCCGTTCCCTTAATTATTCTTTTGTAAGATTGGTACAGTGGTCCGGGATTACAACCCCTAGTTACAGCTGTTATAGGCCAAATTTTAAACTGTTGTAAACGCACATTCAGGGCTGCCAACGTAAATACCAAATTAATATTGCTGTTCTGTGCGGCCAGATGAGTTGAAAATAGCATTAAATCTGTTTACAAACATGATCCTATTTAATACATACATGTTAAAAGTGACAGTAGATCGTGTGCCGATCGGATACACGTGGCTTCCAGAGCAAATCAGTTGTGTATCTAATTGGATACACATGGCAGTTAAAGTGTTAAATATAATATTATAAAGTTGAGTCATGTTACTAAGAAATGTATATAGCTTTAATATTAAACGTAACACTAGACACATGAGAAGTGAAGAATATCCTGTTGGCAAGGTGCCAGTGTACACAGTCTTCCACATTTCCATATAGATGGATGCAAATATATCACACACTTTCATCTTTATGTACTTTACCTACTCAGTATTTGGTTATTCCCTTCCTAAAATAGTTTAAACAATCTTTCTTCGAAAATAGTTTTAAAATATCGTTGCGATACAGTTAGTTAACCTATTTAGCGATACATTGGAATCTCTAACAAAGGTGTCGCATGTTCGAGCGTAGATAAACTCCAGTTTCGGCCATTAAAAGTACAGAGCCCAAGGTTAAATTCAAAAGTTTGGCCATCCCTTCACTTAAACTACCCACTTGATTTGTTGGAAATAGGGCGATTGTACTTCCGTAGGGGGCAGTTAAGGTCCATTCACTAGTTATTAATTATAATTTTTAATGAACATTGCAAAAACAGACGAGGTAATGTTCGTGTAATTTTCAGACAAGGCCTAACTGCATTAAATTATCTGCCAGAGCATATAAAAGGCCGCTCACAAATAAATGCATTTGTAAATAAAGTTAAATTATATTAATTTGAAAGAAAAAAAATTACAAGAAAATATCTAAGAAACATTGTAAGATTATTAATTATTGTTGTTGACAACCAATTCCTGACTCATAATTTCGTCCAATGCCACCTTCCCTTTTACTACTTCCTGACATTAATATTAAAAACAATTTCAGAAAGAAAATTAAATAGTTTCACAGGAACACGTAGCACAAACTTCAAACAAAACCTATTAATTATTGTAAGTGACTGAAAAAGTCGACCGAATTTGACAGCCAGTCGGTCTCGATAGACAGTGTTGCCAATACCAAAGCTACAATTATCCCTATTAAGTTAATACCACCATCCGCAAAAAAAAACTTTTTTATTATACATCACGGTTCCTAATGAAAGGCGCCATCTATTAACAATCTGTTTAACTAACATGACAGCTGTTAGATTGTTTAGATTGTATATGCATGCGTATGTCATACAATCACACAAATCAATCAAATTAAATCAACGTAAATAAATAAACGTAATTTGCCTAATTAAATCAATGTTTTAAATCAGGTAAGTACTCCTAACTTGTGAAATATTCGCGCGGGACAGCTAGTAATTATAAGTACACTCTACTGAAAACAATGAAATACCTGCTTTAGCACGACACTCAACAGGCGTATAGCTCCTACCTGAAACAAAAATCAAAGAACATTTGAAACAAAATAATTTGGTAGTACTCCGACGAAATACTGCGTTACAAACTTTGTAGAAATCTGTACAATGTGTTGAATGAAATATAGGTACAGAATAAACATTTGCACAAAAAAACGTGGGTTTTAAAGGTTGAAACGTTGCAATAAATAATAAATTGTTTTATAAACACTTAAGGGATTTTTAATTTCTTATAAATACATTATTAAAACGTTTCAAGATGTTGAAAAATACGTGTGTTTTTTTAAATTTCGCTACCCCAAGGGCTGGTTTGTAAGGGTTGAAACGTTCTAATACACAGTAAATCATGTTTTAGGACAAAAACTATCTTTATTTGACACATTTCAATCTATTTGTTTAACAAGCCAACACAAGGATGACAGCACTTTTGAAGTAGAATGTAAGAAGACTTTAATTCAACAATTTTATGAATACCTGTCTTTTCCAAATGCATTCGGAGGTTATACCTTATTTTAACCATCATACACTGGACTATAACTTTATTATACTTATACGCACTTATAATTTGTATAAACAAATTAATGTTTAAGAAGTAATGAATTATTGCTCAATAGTCAGCTGATTTTAACTATACGCAAACAATTTATTAGCATAACAGCCAGTATAACAAAATTATACCATAGTCGCCTTTTAAACAGATGGTAACATGGTAAACAGATGGTGTCTTTTTATTTTAAAGTATAACAAAATAGGATGGCAGATGGAAGAAACACAATGTAGATCGGTAATACAATGTTAAAAATGGAATTCGTTTAGGACTAGGGTGTTTATGTGAAACAAAACGCTCTATAAAATAGAATACCAAAAGCAAACAATGTAGTACAGTAGGACGCCACGACAGATGAGAATGAAGAGGTAAGGCTCAGTGCCTACCAGGTTACCTCCGCAGTCTACAGGATGAAAATCTATGTGAAGAAGCCGGTCGCGCAGGTAGGCGATTGTGTGTGGAAGGGAGGAGAGGTATCAATTAGAATGGCGTGTAGAGGGTAGTGCGAGAGAGACGGAGTACCTATCCCACCACATTTCCCCTACCGAGGCTAGGAAGAGCGGCGTACAGTCAAGTCTATAGACGATAGCTTTATACACACCGCATATACAACACAGCCACGCACGTCTGTGCACATTTGACCCTGACTGTACTTTTTTTACTATTTGACTGAGACTGAAGTTGGTGGGAGGTGGGCTTTCCTGGGCATGCGCAGCCCGCACACCATTATATATGCGTTGTACTATATGCTATGTGTGGCGGGGTGGGGGATGTGACTGCTGCCAGTAATCTACTACCCAGTATGTTTTTTACGGCCGGAGCACGGCGCATGGCTTACAGTATCACTGATTTCCTACTAGTAGAAAAACTCGAATGCACATCCATTTTTGTTTGTACACCACAAACAGAGAAAAAATAAGTAATGGTTTTTTTATCACATGAATAAGCACAGGGAGTCAGCACTACAATGTTTTTAGGAACAGTAGTGTACTAGACAACGAGACGAACATCTGTCACCGACTGACTCGCTATACTGACCTACACGCTGTTAGCGCATGCGCATTGGCCGTCCCTGCTTTTGCGTATACAGCCAGCCGTGCAGTACAGAGCGCCCATAAGCCATATTAGCCAAACGACAGTCTCAGCGATACTAGCCAACTAAAAAACATCAACTCCAGTACAACGCTCGGAAAGTTGACGCAACCCGCTTGACAATAAACGTGATGTTCCCCGTAATGGTAGTAGCATGATTTATCTCCCGTAAGACGTGTACTGCATGGTGAACGAGGAATTGCAGACTAGTCCGCTACATGTTTCACAACGCGATATTTTAACCAAAACAACTACGCCCTTGTGTGTTAATGCTATTGTGTTTTATGATTAAAACCGAGTGCGGTAGCCTCTACGAAGTGAGTGAATTATACCACGACACAGCTGTTAACTTGAGTTATAATCTTCATTAGACATAAAATATTTAAATTGTACATTTGTACACGTTTTATAATTGGTTACTAGTTGGATCCACCCCCGTGGCTACTCGTGGCAAAGCCAATACAAACATATTATGGTATATTCTGATATTTTCTCGGGAATGTCGATTGATTGGGACAGCGGCACTTAGATTGGGGTAGGGTGAGGTAGCGGTGGCCTATAAGTGATGTTGAACAGACATCAAAGTAGGCGCGCACTATCCGCAATAATTGAAATTACGTGAGTTGTGATTTCAAAATTCAAATTTAAATAAAGATTGGTCAACATTTCAAAGAAATTTTGATAATGATAACTAAATGAATCAACGTAATAAGTAACACCAGATGTTTAAATTATAATACATTAAGCATTTTCCTTGATTTTTGGTTTCCTATACCTAAACTAAAAAAAAAAAAAAACTGTTGGTTTTGAATAGTAATAATGTATTTAATTTTTTTTTTAATTTGCCAAGTTGGTTAGTATGGTAATAAATTTAAATGTTTTAAATATAAAATTTTCGGTTTAATAAAGGCCCAACCTAAAATTGTGTTTAGTTTTTTTTATGTAAGCCCGTTTCGATGACTTTTTGTTTGTGTTTGGTTTTATTTTGTTAACCTAATTTAATGGTTACCTCTTTAGTCTAGGCTTTCATTATACATGCAATATAATTTTTCCAAATTTTATATTATTTTTAAATTAACAAGGAATATAATAAAAAATATTAGCTATTCATTTCGTCAAAATTCTGTCATATTTAACTAAATAAACGGATTTCTTAACATCCAGCATCTTGGATAACACCTTCTATTCGTATTATGATGAATCAGCGCGATACTAAAGCTAAAAGATCCCACCTGCCTTGTGATTTATCCAACTACCGGCGCTTAAGAAATAAGGTCAAGCAGGAGATAAGAAACTCAAAACTTAGATACGCTTATAAAGCTTTAAAAATCATCGGTTTAAATGTGGCACACTGCTAAGAATGTAGGTGTCGGTAAAGTAAACCCTGATTCCCCTGTATCTCTTGATCTTAACCTGTTTAACAGCTATTTGTCTGTTACCGGGCGATCTTACCGCAGCAATGCGTTTTACCAATAATATTAAATCAAGTATGGTATTCAATGAACACATAAATGAATTTAGTTTCAAAGCCGTTGATAATCTACGGATATTGAAAACCTTGATGTCGATTCGGAGTAAAGCTGTTGGATCCGATTCTATTCCAATTAACTTCATCAAGGAAACACTACCAATCACACTACTGAAATGTACCATATGCAATGAAGACCTAAAAACGCCAGTTGATCAGGGCAGAAATGGGAATTTGACCTGTGTCCCTTGCGGGAACAGAATTCCGCGCTGCCCAATGTGTAGAGCGGTCTTCATACCAGTTAGCCATTCGGTAAACCAAATTATTAGACTGTTAGAGAGGCCATGTCCATATTATTCGTACGGTTGTCCTGCTTTGTTAACCGAATATGATGATCACGTCAAATTCTGTGTAAAACAAAAATCTATATACCACTTTGTGATAGAAAAGTAGTTTACCAAGGTTCTGTTTTGGGACCTATTTTATTTTTAGTTTATGTAAATGATTTATGCGAGGCTAAATTCCATGGTATTTTGATTGCATTTGCAGATGATACGGCTTTAACCTATTCGGGTATAAATGTTTACAGGCAAATGCAAGAGGATTTATTTAAATTACGATATTGGTTTGATAAAAATTATTTAATACTTAGTGAAAAAACAAAATATATTCTGTTTGGCCTGAAAAAACCTTGGATTTTTAATGAAAACATTTTTTATCACGAACTAAATTGTAATAATTTTATTAAGTGTAAATGTATAATACTTTAACAGGTTGAAGAAATAAAATATCTTGGGCTTGTAATTAATTCAAAACTTTCATGGGAGGGGCATATAAAGAAACTTAAGAGGGAAATGTTTTTAACCTTACGTAAATTTTACCTGTTGAGAAATGTCTGCCCTGAGAATCATGCACTAGTGTCTTCGCGTTTGGGGAGGTACTTATCTTACCATACTCAAGCCACTAATTGGTCTTCAGAAGAGCATTATCCGAGTAATTTTTAGGAGATCTAGATTTGATCACTCTTGGCCACTATTTTTGGCTTCCAAAATTCTTCCGTTACGTCATCTTTATGTATAATATAAAGTTTTAAAGATATTTTGCCAACAAAATTCTGTTGTAAATAACATGCGAGATACTGCATACAATTTCAGGAACTCTGGTATTGTACCTGCACCTGTACCTAAACCTATAGTGCCACTCGTTTTTATAACATTATCATTCCAAAAATTACTATTTAAAAACATATGTCTTATAGGGTAGTGTTAACAAATTTAAAGTCCTGGCTGTTTTCATCAGATGATATTGAACCTTTATTCGACATTATGCAATAATAGGCCAATATATTATGTAATGCCTCGCAGGTTGATTGATTTTTTATTCTCTATGTTATGTATATATTTAATTTTCTTGTGGTTAGGTTAGGGCACCTGTCGAACTCTCCATTTCAATATTGTTTTTTTCTTTTTGATGGAAGTCTCAAACTGGCGTAAGCCTAAAAGACCCCTAAATTTGTTCAGTGTTACAGTGATAATTGTATTGTTGTAAATTGTGTCTGCATATTTTGTATGTATAATTTATGTTATAAGTAAGTATAGTTATGTTATCAGTATGTTAAAAAATATTCTTCTTTTGTTTTTGATGCATTATATGTTTTATATTTTGTTTATTTTTCATGTATAACCTAAGTGAGATTTTAAGTTGTGTTTTATTTGTATATTCAGTGTAACATATGAATAAATATAATAAAATATAAACTAGGGGACACCCCTGCGTGCTCCGCACGCCAACCCCCCACCCCCCAACTCCCTGTTGGAACCCGTGGTGTGCCGTTGGAACCCGTTGTATAGTCAGCAAGGCTCAGGTCTACACTTTAATAAAAACCTAACCTAAAAATTGATTTAAAATTTGAAATAAACTGTCAATGAAAATATTAGAGACTATAGCTGATTACTGAATCAACAATCAGTCTGAATCGTTTTTATTCATAAGGCTCAATAACATACCGTAACTCAATTAGGTTATCAGCTGTTTAGAACCAATAACTTCCTAGTTTTAGTTGTAGCATAGTGATGCGATTTTAAAACTCTGAATATAACCAAAACGAAAGTGTAAGTAAAATATTTATAACAAAAATAAAAATCAATTACACAGCAACAAATCAGACCTAAAACACACCAACAATAACATAACCTAAATCAAATCATCTGTTGACATTTGAGTAAGTTTAAAGTAAACAACTTATTTATTTGAAACTCAATTAGTTTATCAGCTGTTTAAAATCAAATTACAGTATTTCCTATTTAGCCTAGTTGTAGCATAGGCTACTGATGCATTTTTAAAACTCGGAATAAAACTAAAATAAAAGTGTAAATCAAATATTTAGCTTCACAGTGACTTAGAACTGGAAATTATCTTTTAAATAAAAAAAAATCATCAAAATCGGTTAAGTATTAACTTCAGGAAGTGAGTGAACTAAAATTAGGAATTTTTTTAAATATATAGATAATAAAAAAAGGTTTACCGAAATCTGAAAGGCTATCTAAGGAGGATTCATGGTAATATAGCATGGTTGGAAGCAAGAAATGCTATCGAAATAGATTTAAAACACAAAGAATCTCAAAAATCAACTAATATTGCTCTTGCATTTCAGAAAATCTTTTTCTTGACTTATAGATATAACCCTAATGATGATAACTTAGACTTTTGAATTTGCTGTTTGAAGTAGAAAACTATGATGGTACAAATCAAATAATAATCCCAAGAAATACCAGCCAGATTAAAGATCAAATTAACTTCAATAATGGAATTAGTATTAAAATCTAATCTCTTTCTTAAAAAGGTCGCCATTTATCTATTAATGTAAACATTGTCAAAACTAACTAACATCAATTGTAAAAACTATATCGAGCCTATTTATTTTGTATTAAAACTTAATGAACTTGTTAAAATTATCTATGTAGTTGGTAAACTGTGATTTGGTGTCTATATGTTATAATATTGTTTGCTACGTTCGGCACAGAAGAGTTTGCCAGAGTCGAATGTCAAGCGACTAGTTCAAGTGCGGAAGCTATACAAAAAACACTAGAAGTGATTCCAAAGCACTAGGTTTTTCTAACTCATTTGACACTAGGAACAGATGAAAATATTGCTATCAGTTACTAAATGACACTGATTTAAATCAAAACCCCGAACCACAAAACAAGGAACAAAAACAATAACTAAACAACTAAATTGTAAGTTATGTTTAATACGTTACCTTTATGTACATTTCGATGGCATGGTCATCATCCTCAGAGGGTTTTAACACTACTAAAGTATACATACAATATTACAGAGCTATATATACCCGCCCTCCCACCACTCCTCCCCATACCGGTTAATAAAGACCGACCTGGTGGGGGAATGGGAGGAGCCACATTAAATCTACTACAAGTATCTATTATTAACAATAAAAACCTATTTAACAATAAATTATAAAACTATTAAATGAAAAAAAAACTTGTCTTCTAAACTATAAACAGCCAAACAGAAATAAAAATAAAATAAAATAAAAACTAATGGGCCTAATGAAATAAATAACAAACAAAATAAATTAAAAACTTAATAAAATAACATAACCTTTAAAATCCAATTTTAACAAATACAGATGAACAGAATATAAATAATATAGGCCTATGGTCGCCACAGTGATATTTTATTTGTTTAAGTAACTAAATGGTAAATGTTTTATTTGTTTTAAGGTTAAAACTTCTGGGATCTTGAGTTAACACTTCAATTACAAGGAATACGTTTTAGAAACCATATATTTTTTAACAAAACCGAATCCATAAAAACAATATCAGATTTCCTCCTGTAACATTATCACTATCGTCGTCAAACTTACATTTTCCGATAATTCGAGCTGAGGTCACCTACAATTATAAATTAACTAACATTGGTTACTATGTGTAATGTGTATCAACAAACTGTATTGAAAAACACGCAACAATTTTAAAGTGTCAACATTACTGTGCGGGGGGGGGGGGGGGCGATCGGCTGATCACTACTACGGAAATATCTCGCCAGACTATACGATTGAGATTCAGCGTGCTTTTGTGTTGTCCGAACACTTTCCCATCAATGTTATGGGTTTAGTTACTCACAGCACCCAACTGACACCACACAGCATGTCTTAGGAGGGGCGGGAGAGTTACCAGTGTTGCTTGTAGTCGAATCCTCCCCCCTCTGCCGACTTTGATGGGAAGCACCGCAGGTTACATTTTACACGTGAACAAAATTCGTAGTTTGATTATTTCGCGATTTGATTCTAAGTAGGGAGAAAATAGGCTTCCCAAAATCAAAGGAAAGGGGGAATTCTAACATTTTTTGAGCTCTGAGAAAACTGAATTCAAAGTTTGACATTGATATTTTGTAGATGTATTGTGTTACAACCGAGTGGTTAAAATATTTATTGACGCTAAAACGGGGGTTTATCAAAACGTAAAAGATAACTATTTCACCGGACCTAAAATAAATGACGCTATGTCCAAGATGACGCATTAGTCGAGGCCGTTAAAACCAGTTTAAATGTATTTCTAATTTTTAGCAAAATGTTGAAACTAACTCATTGAGATCGATGTTTTGTGCTAACTCGTGTTCGATTGAAATCGTTGTCAGTAAATAAATCCTACCTCAGGCGCCCCTAGTCGTCGATACGGTCGCGCCAGCTCTCTATATCACATACTATTACTTGCATAGTTGGCGCTCACATGCCACTACCTTCACATGTTTCTCCTGAGATCTTGGAAGATTTAAAACCACATTGATTAAATAGCTTACTATAATTATTACCTGAACCACTTATTATAAACGGATTCACAAATTTGAATCGCGAGCTATGTCATTTGTTTACAATACATTTGTTTTCTATACAAACATTGTTATAAGTAGGTTTATAATGTTATTTAATACGCAACCTCTGGCCATTTCCAAGGAAAAGGACAACTTTTTTAAGAGTTGGTATAAGTAAGAATTAACTTTTGTAAGATTTTCAAGTCCCTAGACATTTCACTCCGGGGGGGGGGGGGGGCACCTTTTCATGAAAAACAAGCATTCACTATGGCATGCCTAACTCAAGAACTATGAAAGTTAAGTTAAACTTTTTTTTACTTTGTAGAGGGCATTGTCTATAACGGCCTCTAGCATGAAATTGCTACTTTTTTTAAAATAATTTGAAGAAAAAAAAAATAATAATTTTTGAAAAATTATTTACTGGTAACATTTAAACTATTCTATGCTAGAGGCCATAGAATGAAATGTTATCTTCAAAATAAAATAAAAAATCAAGAAGATTTCTCTAATAGAATTGAGATATGCCCGCCATAGTGATTCAAAACGCGTAAAAATTTAATTTTCGAATAATAGGCCACAAAGGAAAACAAACAGCACATCAGTTGCTAACCAAATCTTGCAAGTGTATTTCTTTATATTACATAGTATGTTTGAATTACTTACACTAAAACTCTCCTGCTCCATATGTCATTCCTTCTTTGTCTTTCAGTTTTTGTTCACGGTAAGTTTTTATAATTTGAATTTTCTTTCTATATTCCTTGAACTATGTAGTGACTCAAAATTGTGTGCAAGCTTTTAGATATCGTTAGATTTGAATGGGTTACAATAAAATTTTCCATGCTTATTATATATCAATCTCTTCAGTGAATAAGAAACTGCAAAGAAAATAAATGGTAGAAAATTTTGTTTTTGACGATTTATAGGGTGGAGTGTCCCCTGAAGACGGGAGAAGAATATGTCACATTTTAGTTTTTAAAACATGTTTGTTAGCATTAGTTTGATTTGGAACCCTCCGATGATGACAACTTAGTTACCAAAATCTACTTCAGGGAAATACAATAACAAATAATAAATATTTACTAACTTATTTGTGTTGCGTTATTGTAACTTTGAGGTTTATTGTTTCAAACTTACATAAACTGTCCCAAAATATCAACCAACATTTGTTTAAAAACTCAACTCGAAATACATTAATTCTTAAAAAATCAACAGGAACAGTGAACAGCAACATGTAAATGTGAAATAGGAAAATTATATTGAAATAGAAACTAAAAATACGTAACTAAAATCTGACGAACAAGGAAATTGAATACATTCTTAGTGGAAAATCTGGAATCATAAGTACGTACAGAGTGCGGGTCTGTGTCTACTTAGCCAAGATTAATTACGCAAATCTGTTCACCCTTACCCTCAACCCACTTGTACCCTCATACCTTCGGTTATTGATGCTTTGGGCTAATCAACTAGTAATAGAAACGAGGAATTTAAAAAATGTACTGTTTTATTTTATCACATATTGACAGTTTTGAGAAAGTTGTTGGAGTTTCACATTGAACTTCAAGATGGTTTTACAATATTCATACGAAATATAAATTTAATATTCGATGTTTTAATTCAAATATCCGATATATTACAGTAAGCAACCTATAGAGACCAAAATGTATGCTGTTATTAGTTATAATACAGCGCGTTATGTGGTATAGGTTTTTAATAATAGCGTAAAATATATAGTTAATCTTTTTCTTCATTCTCTCAATGTTGTTTTTCTTGAAGATGCTATTCATTCTGTATGAAAGTATAAATAGTCGTAAAGATTTAAAATTAAAAAAAAATATTATCAATTAATAATAATAAATAGTTAATACAAATATTAATACAAATAATAATAAGTAACATTAATATGTAATTTAATAATACATAATATTAATATGTAATTTAATAATAAATAATATTAATATTATTATTTTGTGCATGTAGGTAAATTAGTACTACGATGCTCAAATTTGAGTTAGAACATGTAGAAATTAAAAGATTATATAGGAATTCATTAAGAAATTGTTTAGACTCCCAGTTACACTTCAACTTCTTCCCTCCATTTGAAAACTGAATATTACCTCTTAAACTTTACATAATAAAATTCAATCACGTTTTTATTTTGAGAATTTTAAAATTGAAAAAATGCCAGTTTACCAAACACTTTTGCAATGTTTATAATCGAAAATAAATTATCTTGGTTAGCCAATTAGAACAACATACTCTGTCAAAACATAATACGAATGAATGGTAATACATTCTCCCTATAAAAGGCCTACATGAATGTTGAACTTTAATAATACAATTATTCGTTTGAAGTTGGTTCGTTTTCATCACAACTATTTTCCTTATAATTTGCTTAAACCTAAACGTACTATAATGTAGAAGCGTCAAGTATTTTTAAGGGAAAGTTGATCTTGAATTGGGAATTATTAAAATTGATCACTATCATAAATTATACTAAATATGGATTTTGTACAGGGAAACCGTAATAAAAGAGCTTAGTTTATTACTTGGATTATTATATGAATTGTATGTTAGTTCAACGAGAAATGAAAAGGAATTTTTTTTTGATAGTTTGAGTTATATTGCAATAGAGCATTTTTTGGTTAGTTTCAAGTTAAGTTATTGTTTTCGTTGTTAATACTCTGCTGGAGTATTCGTTGTGATAAAGTGTCACACTTTAAATAAACCACATTCATGCACTTTTGATGCACTAATTAACAAAATGTAAATTATTAAGACTGTTATTATTGTGTCTACTTAATTGAATTTTCAAATACACGTTTTTAAACAGCAGGCCTACAGAAACTTACGAGATGTATCTACTTTTGTATTGTATGATAACATAAAATCCTTTATTTGGTTTTATTATGAAATGTTCTTACATAGGTGGTCACAATGATGCATATTGCATTAACACTCATTAACTGGTGCCTTGTATTTAAATATGAAACTAAAATAATGTCTTGTCGGTAACTTCAAAGGTGCAGTCATGAGTGGTGCGAGGCGATCTGAGGAAGTCCGTGTAAGAACTGTAAGGATTGGGGTAGACAACTTACCCCAACCACTTTGAAATAAAATAAAATAAATTAAGTACAATTGAATATCATGAAAGCAAATAGAACAAATTGGATTTATAAGAATAAATGAAACTTGGAATGAATTGTAAGCAGAGAAGCCGAACGGAAGTTAAACAGGAAAAATGGTATCAGATTCTGAAGTACAGCGAACAATAGAGCCTGTCGATAAAGCATTCACAAATTTGCACACACCACAGAAGAATTTCAAACTGCCAACAAATTGGGCAGCCAATAAAATGATTTAAAATTCAAAATCAAGCACGAGGAGTCAGTTGTGGTCTGCACTTGGAAGTGACTATATCGCTTTAAAAGTTTCAATAAATTCAACACTATAAAAAGGGTTAAATTAAATCAATCAAAGTGCGAGAAGTGCGTGGGCGTGCGGGAGTGAATACAATTAATAAATGTAAAGTGTTTTGTGTGAAAATAAAATAATTAAAAAAATATAAAGTGTTTTTTAAGTAGTAGGAAAGGAGAAAGGATAATGTGAGTAAAATAGAATGACTGAAATTATTGTATGGCAGATTTCGAAATTTAAATTTAAAAACATAATACACATACCAAACATTAATCAAATTATATAAAATATTTTAACATATGTTGAAGTAATAAACATAATTATTCATGTTGAGGTGAAATCATTAAAGTTAGCTGAAAATAGGGTTAATTTAAGAACACCTGAGAAGCAATTGGGATTGATCCTACACTACGCACGATAAAGAAGGGTTTTAAGTTATCAATTAATTCTGAAAGAGTTAAGATAAAGACGTTAGTAAATGAAGAATAGTGCTTACATTTGAAAGGTAGGCATAACATTAGTTAATTTAGATATAGAAAAGGTAATTTTAATGTATTAGTACAATTTCAAGGACGATTAATAATTTGAATAATATTATCCATTTAGCTTCATGTGTTTAGAAAAGTTTCAGGAATGATCATTATTTTAAATAATCTGATTAATTAAATTTTATGTGTTTAAAAGAGTTGAAGGAATAATTAACCATTCGGATCATTTTGTCAATTTAATATTGAACTGGGACTTTGTAAAGAAGGAGATTTTAGAAGCATAGTAAAACTAGATCATTATTTTGAAACCATGTGTTTCTGTAATTATTAAAACCTAGTACTTTGGAGTACCAATATTTTGATTCAATTCTGGGATCTGTTGGACGCCTCCAAACACTAATTGAGTCGTTAGTGGAAGGTAAGGTACATTTCAATATAGTGAAGAAGTAATTTTAAAATAACAAATCATCATATGATTTATTTAAAACAAAGGGAGAACACATTCACATACTAAAAGCCCAAGTCTGACAGAACATACCATAATGTCCAAATCTATCAATTGGCTGACAGCCGTGTCCACGTATAGAGAAGTTTTTTGTTTGGGTTCTGTGAAAAATGTCAGAGAGAACGTGTCTAAAGTGTTATGCGCTTTATTTGTAAGTGTTAGTTAATGTATCAAGATCATTTAAATTATTTCGATATCATTATTGAGTTTGAAAACGGTCGAAAATAGGAGAAACTTGACGTAGTCAAAAGGAAAAATAGAAACAATTTTGCTGAGGGCAAAAAAAAGTATATTTAGAAAATTTAATATTTTTTTTTTAATTTTAGTATATGGAAGGTAAAGTTTCCAAGCAGATTTTTATGTGAATTTAAATCATTTATTGCAACAAGAAGCTATTAATACAAGTTCTACGCCAGTTTGAGTTACTCCATCATTAATCTCCTTTAAATAGAGACTCCCCAATTTTGTTTTTGAAATAACTTGATAATTAGTCTCGACAACTCCTTAATTAACTCTTATCCCGTTTTCATCACAGTTTTTATTCTGTGCGTGAAAACATTTTATATTAAAAAATGTCTAACATTTAACTTTCTTCGTTCATAATTGTTTAGTTAAGCCCTCATTCATTCTGTAATTAGTATCTATTTTTTTTTTTTTTTTTTTGTTATAAAATCACTTAAAAAATATTTTCTTCGATTTTTGCAAAAGTATTAGTCATTAGGGTCATTTACAAATAATTAAAACTTTTTAACGTTGAAACCTTTGTCGTTTATGATTGCCTATTAATTTGGGTGAAAGAAAAACATTTACGTAAATAAACAATTTAGTATTTGCCTTTCCTGGTACTAACACTTATCCAATGTTAGTAGTATTTTGATCACTGCAGTTTCAGACTTCTTGGGCCATCATCAGATCCGTATTAGAACATATTGTGCTTGCTAAAATCGATCCATGTGGAGGTCGTTACTATTAGGAACATGTGTGTTCACATACAGGAAACCCGTTTACATTCGCTACAAAAATTGCAAAAGCAATCAGACATAATTTGGTCAGCGTGCCACTCTTCCGCGGAGTCTCGTGCGCCCGCCTTGCTTTCTACGTTGACGCCTCATTTGTATCCTATAAATACTTCAGATGGAAGAACTTTATTACTTTTTCGCTCAATTTAAAAAATGTTTTACGGGACACTTAAAATGCGAGAGTTGAATTCTTAAAAATACTGTTTTCCCCGAAAGATTTATAATTGATTTATCAAGAATAGAACTTATTTTTGTGTTTGATGTTCTAATGTCAGGTTTACATATAACATTTACTGCAATTAACTATCACAGGTAGAAAACAGAAATAATTAGTGTTTAAATACTTACTGTAAATGTTTTATAAATTATTATTCTATTAGCAAATAACTCGTTTATTTGTAAGATATAGGTAACAGATTAGTTGTATATTTTATCAACTAAAGTAAATCTTTCTATCAATGATGGCGATGACAATATATGGTCGAACGAGAATACACACACTTAATTATATATTCCTTCATGTAAAATATATAATCGAAAAGTGAAATCATGACATCCATTGCGCTCTGGCTATTAAAAGATGGTTTAGCTCCATTAAAAATTTCTAACATAATATGACTTTTGAGACACTGTTTACGGATAATTTAGTCACTTAAGTATCATTTCAGAGCTTTAAACATTGATCAAGTAGGTATCCAGTGGCGAAATTCTTTGAAGGGAATTAATATTGGACAGGTTATTTAACTAACCTTACCAAGAACAATATGTTAAAAGTGTTAGTTACGCGCGTGCATATTCCAATTTTATGTTGAATTGTTGCAGGATTCGTATGATATTTTTCAAATTTAAATTTTTTTAAATTATTTTTAAATTGAAAAACAGTATTTTTTAAACCTATTAATTATAGGATAAAACTTTTTTTAATTTTTTTTGAAAGTTTCCATATTTTTACTACCAACTCGAATCCATATCCTTTACATTGATTTCAAGTAGCATTACTCGCCAGTAAACGATATACGTGGATGTTAACGTAAAAACTTCCATCACATTTTAACCATTTTTGTATACGTTTATTCTTTAGATATCTTCATGAAACCTTATAATTTTATGGAGAGGAAGAGAGAGAGCGCTACCTGCTGTCTTGCTCTTTCCTGCGCTAAATCAGTGTGGCCGCTGTAAGTGAGTTGTGGATAAGGAGCCCGATTGGTGTTGCATCGAATTTACTGAGTTGTAGTCCTTTACCAACTACATTCTCTTATTAATTTTGTTTCTTTGTTGCACCTTACAGTATTTAGAGTCGAACACGAATAAATTGCGAAATAATTTGTCACTGGCTAAACCTTCTACTTAATTTTTTTTTACCGGAACACTAATTTAAAACCTAAGCTCAAAACCACATTTGTTATTTCAACGAGCGAGGTCTACTGTTCACAGAACTACTAGTTATCATTAAGTGTTAAGAAAATATTGATTTAGTTAATTCTTAAATTTTAGATTTCTAATATTCCAGTAAACTATCAATGTGGATGTTAACGTATAAACTTCCATCACAACAACTAATTTATTTCAAAGTAAAACTACAAACACCAGCATAACCTAGCTTTGGCATAAAGTTGAATAAAATCACGAAGCGTGATATTAACCGAGACGGAGTTTATAAATAAAACCAGAAACACAATTAACATAACTATTAAACTCAGGATATTGTTAAGCTTGTTTTATACTGTAATAATAGTTTCATGCTGGGTTTATAGTGTCGTGATAATGAGTGTATAACATTTCTAAACTTTGTAAACAGAATTTACCAGGTATAATTGAGAAAGGAAATGACTCATTTAAACATAATCAAAATATATAATTTGAATTGGTGAAAATTATGCACTAAATACTTGTGCACTGCATATCTGTTTAAATGATATGGGTATGTCTTTAATTGGTGAGGAATATCTATACATGCAAATAAATAAAATTGAATTGTCTGTCTGTGATTTCAATATACAGGTTGTTTATTTGAAAACTTCTACTTCGTAAAAGACTTATAGCCCAAGTATCAAAATTCTATAAAGGCGATTGTATAGTACTAATTGGAAGAATCAAAAAAAGTTTCAATATGGGGGAGCATTTTACTGAATGCAATGATGTTGCCCAAAAGCTAAAATATTTGTTTAACGAAACAATTGCCAATTTTGTTATCAGTATTTGTAAGTGTTATAAGGGCAAGTAAGTATGTTTTCATTATTTTTTTCCCTCATCTACAGTATTTGTGGAGACTGGTTTGGCAAGTGGCTATCTCTGGACATATTTTTAGTTTCAACACACCAAAGGTCGCCAATTTGGGAATGCAGTTTAATTTGCTCAGTGACAGTGGTGCGTGTTGTAAGTCTTGCTTCACAAGGAAAATGGTTTACAGCCTTCAAGAAAGAGTTGAGATTATTTTTATCTATGGATCAGAGAATAAGTGTGCGAGTAACACACTACATCCTGAAAGGAATGTGTCACCTAGGTACGTTATAGATTTAATTAAAACATTTACTGAAAGCGGTTCAGTTAATAACAAGAAAATGTCTGGTAACAAAATTGTGGACGAATTATCTCAAATTGAAGTGATTCATAATGTTGTTGAAAACCCAAATAAATCCATTCGTCAACTTGCTGTTGAAACGGTATTATCTGTTGGTTCCGTTCACAAAGCGTTGAAAATTTACAAATTTCATCCTTACAAAGTCAAAGTTTGTTATGAACTTCATGAAGATGATTATGACCGTCGGATTAAATTATGTGAACAAATGAGTACACTCATTATTGGTAACTTTCTGACCCGTACGGCGTTGCCCGTGGTGGTTGGTATTTTCAGTCTTTTTAACGTAATTGAATTCTTTTTAAGTGTTCAGTCAGTGAGTGGTATTTGGCTTTTATATATCTTAAATAATTAGCCCAATAATTGGTGTTTTAGTTCATTGTAGGCCTAACCTAAAATTATATTCAGTTTTTGATCCAAATCAGTTGTTGATCAAAATCAGCTAATTTAAGCTTTTCATACGAACAGCTGTTTTTTGTGCCCCTGATAAAATTAAAAGAAATCTTTCTTCTTCTTAATTAAGATTGACCTTCCATAAGATTAACATTGAAACTTTGAGGGCCACTGGGGCGTAGCCCTAATGTCCTAGGACTTCGGTAAATGGCCTAAAACCTTCCCAGGGTTAACCTGTGTTACTATGCAAAATTTCAAAGCAATCGGATGGACGGTTTGGTAACGCATAAAGGACAAACATACAAACAGACAAACGTACAGACGGACATACATTGAATTTTATATATATAGATAAACATGTTGTCAAAAACGTTTGCTTCAGTGATGAATGTACATTTTATGTTAACGGTTTTGTTAATAGACACAATTGCCGATTTTCTGAGACCAAAACCCTCATGTAATCGTTGAAGAACCATCCCAATGGCCTGAAAAAATTAATGTTTGGGCAGGAATACTTGGCGACACTATTGTTGGACCTGTATTTATTCAAGGAAACTTAAATGGAGAATAAGTGGATCTATGTAAGTGTTTCTAGCAAACTTACATAGATTTGCAAGAAACACTATTCACCCTCTTATTGTGGAAACACTTGAAAACCAGGTAAATGAAGTAGGCCAGTTAAATTTAGATGCGGATATGCTTTATTTTCAACAAGATGGAGCTCCTCCACATTATGCTCTTCCTGTACGACAATGGCTGGATGCACACTACCCGGAGCCCTGGATCGGTAGAAGAGGATCAATGGCTACCAATTTGAACATTTGATTTGAAATTTTCAAAGGATTTACAAGTATTCTGTGAGTAATGTTGTGTTATTAGCAGTAAGTAGTAGTTAGTAATTTTTGTGTAAGAAATGACATTATTGGCTGCTGATACCAAACGGCTTGGCCGATTTCAATTTTTTTTCACCAAAATACAGCATTTTTATGAGATTTAATTTGAGGTGTCACAAGGTATAAGTTGTCATTTTAAAATTTTGACTTTGGGTAAGGGGGCATGGGGATGAGCACCCCATTTAAAATGTTTTATTAACCCCAATTAGTACTTTACACTCCCGTTTACAGAATTTTGATACTTGTGCTATAAGTCTTTTTATACGAGTTTGAAGTTTTTAAATGAACACTCTGTATAAGCTTCTAAGCTCATATGGTAATTCACACACTACTAAAACCTAAACATACATTTATACATTTTTTGTCTGTCTGTCTATATGTCTTTCTGCCTGTTTGTTTGCCTGTTCCAATCTCCGGAATGAACCGATTTTGACGAAACTTTCATTAACATGTAGAGGACTTTCAGAGAATATTTTATTCTACTTTTCTGGAGGATGTTCTGCAATAACTTGATAATGGTTGAATAGTCGAAACGCCGTCGTTTTACATTACGACAAGTGATTTCGGACGACGGCAAGTTGTAACATTGTATTAATGATATTTCAATTACCAGCTTATTCCATATTGAAAAATTAGTATTTAAAATTTTTGGTTAGTTTTGTGTTTAAAGTAGGCCTAAGTCATGCTGTTTCTTTTTACTGCAGTAATTAAAACTAATGATACATCATACTGTTAATATTTTACGTAGACATTTGATATCATGTACAATATTAAATTTGATGTTATTAAAAATTCTGTACGATTATTCAAAAGAAAGTATAATGGAAACAGTTTTAGGTATCAAGGGATTGGAGTGGGTCTAGAACTTAACGTAATATTAGTCTAGTATATTATAGAAAAAGTCTGTGGGTATTAAGACGAACGGACGCAACTCACAGTCCGGCTCTCAAGACCATACCGTTACCCTCCACCCTTCTAACCCTGTCTCATTGATACAACCTCCAAAACTCGCCATAAAAAGCACTAATAGGATCTCTTAACATCTAATTGTCTAATTATCACTATTTGCTTACTTTGTCCCTTTCCTAAGTTCTCCTGGAGGATATGCGGCTGGTTTGAATAATTCTTTAACTTGACACTTTTAGCTACTTTACTGGATTTTAATTTGAAATGACTCTTCTCGAAGTCGTGCCGTCTTGGGACGGTTATAAAGAATAAAATTTTATGATTGAAAAATTACAGATACTTTAAACTTGTTAACTCGGTCAGAGCACTTGACCGTTTATTTTTAATTAATTTGCTTTTACTCTTAGCTTGATTTATGCTGTTCAATGAAATGCATTTAATTTTAATTTTGCGCTCATATTTCAAAATACAATCAGTTGGTTTTGTTGAAATTAAAACTCAATCTCTGTTACACTAAAAAGTTTCTTCTTTTATTTTTCTTAACAAAACGCAACTTATATTATTTTAAATATATTCTTACTTGCTAACATCTTCATGTATATATACCAAACATATATCAATCCTTATCATGAATTTTCATTTTAGATTTCCATCGTATATTTTATGTAAATTTCTTTTTATTCTCTTTTCGGCAATGAAAAACAAGGTGAGTGTACCCGTTAAAATTACTATATCATAATAAAATTATTTCATTTCGTTAACCTGAATTTACTTTATATTAAAACAAGCCCTTAATTATAAATCTAGAGTTTCCCCAAGAGTTTAGTCAAAGTTATAATTTAAAATAAAAATTACTAAATAAAATTTCTGAGCTTTCCTGTACCTAGTTAGCCTGAAGTTGCGTTCTTCCCTCAGGATCCAGGGTAGGATGGCGTTGGGGTCCTGTTGGTCCAGATGCCGGATTGCTCGCTCCTGGGTGGTCAAGGCTGCTTTTATGAGTAGTTCCACAACGTCTTATATCTATGGAGTCTAAATGTCTACTAACCCTTACGAGTTACGATTCGCGTTCGACAAGATTTCTTGACCTTGACCTTGAGTTGGTCATCACAGGCAAACTACAAGAAGAACTGTCTTATTTTTAAATTGTCCATAACTTTTTCCAGTGCAGAAAAGCTCAAATCTCTAACCAATTTACGCAATTGTTAATTAATTTTACTATTAACTAAACTCTTTTACAACTTATAATTCATAACAAAAACAAAATTATATTTTATAATTTAATTACATATTCAATTTAATTAAGTGGACTTCACACGCTCATAACTTATAAGAAACACTTTTAACTGGAAAACTGCAAGGAGCAGTTTATATTGTCATTATTCCCCTTTATATAAATCAAACAAAACATTATACCATTGAACTATTACCATCATCTTCCTCAATTATAATTATTTTCCTTTAAAACTAAAAATAAACAAAATTAAATATTAACAAACTTAATTATTAAAAAAAAATTAAATTAACTCATCTTCTTTCAAAATTTCAACAACAATTTGTCTTCTAATGGGTGGAATTCCACCCCATTAGAGTATGTATAATACAATTTGTATGTGTGTTCGCTTGTTACAGTTTTGTTCTTATTTTGTACTAGGGGAAACCCATGCGTGCTCCGCACGCCAACCCATTTGCAACCTTTTATACACATAATCATGTTATGTTTTCTGTACAATAAAGGTGTAGGATTAATAATAACACCATAGCTAAGACGCTAAATAATGTTACATTTTAAAATCAAAGTATTTCGCATATTTTACAACAGCAGTTATAATAAAGGTTAAAAGAACCAGCAAGGCTCAGGTCTACACTTTAATAAAAACCTGACTTAAGAGTGAGAAATACAAATAATTGCTTCAATGTTTGAAATCAGCTGTTTTGCCTGTTATTTTATTTAATTGGTTGCTTTGGTAATGAATGTAAATACATTCAAGCCTAACCTAAGAACTGTTTAAGACTAAATTTACAAATATTGAAATAAAAAATGATTTTATCAAAATGAATTATAGCCTATGTTCCTCAAAGATAATGTAGTTTTTTTATATAAAAAAAAAAAATGTTTCAATCGGTTCAGTAGTTTCAGAGATTACCCCCTACATACAAACAAACCAATTTTACCTCTATATAATATTATTACAGATAGGAGGAATTGCTTTTCGATTATTTGCGTAAAAAGAAGTATTTGTCGTAGCCAATAGTTTAGACGCGAAAGCACCTAACAAATTGATTCTTAATGTTTTCTTTCGTTCGGGAGTTTTGAGTAACAAATTTACCTAAAAGCCTTCTTAGCACTTGGCTGATTACGTATGTAGGCTTGAACTGAAAACATACAATTATTCGGACGATACCTCGAATAGGCATATTAAACTGATGTATTGAATTTCTAACTGGGATATTAGATTTCAGACCCGCACTATGCAGATATGCGCATCATCGCTAGAACATGATATTAGATGTAACTGATTGTATCTACAGCTTGTGAGCTAAGATACACTAATGGAATCGCCATGCTGAGTCTATAAACTGTGTTGGGCGAGGTCAGTTTACTACTTGGGGCAAACCAATCAATCCGTAACCCCAGGCTAGTCTAAACGGTAAATACCGTATGGTAATGTGCATTGCCTTAGTAGGTATTGCACATACCGGTGGTTGGGAAATATGAGAACAGTTTCGTCTTGAATTAAATTTTATTTTGTTTTAATATAGGGATGACCATACGGTACATGATTTCGTGTTCACTGCTACGCAAATTTCGTATCTCCAACGCTAGAAACTGACATTTTACTTTTTAATGCACGCAATACATTGTGTATTAAAAATACTCACATTACGGGAGTTGGCGTGCGAAGCACGCAATGTAACGTGTATTGAAAATTCTCCATTCGGGGGGGTGGCGTGCGAAGCACGCAATTCACGTATATTGACAATACTCCCAATACCCGTTGGCGTGCGATGCACTGTGTGTCGGCCGCTTCTCATAGTGTTCAGTGTCAAGCTCACATGTGCGTCCTTAAGAAAGTATGGAATTTTTGTTGGTGTGGTATATCATGGTTTTAAATAGTCTTTAATGTAGAAGCCATCATTTAGTGAAGATAGTAAAATGGTTGAATTTATAAAAACACGAAAGTACCGGAAAAAGTATATTAGATGTATATTAATTTCAAAAAAGTGCATGTCGTGAAGGAAACTTACTAAATCTACAAATGACAATGTTAAAATATATAGTGTTCCACTTTAAATAAACTCATTTTAGACTAAAATATTTGTTGTTAAATTGACCAACCGTTTTCCCTGTTTATTCGCTTTACAAAACAAAAACCATAATATTAACATCTTGCTTCAGTGTTGAAAAACAAAGCAAGAAACAAATTTCTTTAAATATTAAACATTTCCAATAATTTTAAAATGTCACAGGAAACTATTCCACTACTATTGCATTTAAACCAAAATTAATTAGATCAGCCACAGTATTTGCCAGTTTAGCCAACATCATGGAATATTTAAAATTAAAGAAAACCCGTAAGTCATTACAAAATACTACATTCACTGATCCCAAGTAATGGCATCCAAGAACCTTTAGAGTTACTATATTCTTCATGCACATTTATTGTTCAATATATACAAACAGTGTTGTTCAAAGTAAAACCGTGTTCGTTCAGAGTTCGTGTGTGTGAAAAACAAGCACAGGAAAAACTTGAAATAAAAAAGACTTCATATTCAAGACAAGCTCTTTAGACAAGTCATTTTAGTGCTGTGAAACTGTATTTTCTATTTGGCAAAAAATACACGAACACTGTATTTCCTTGATGTATATTCTATATTTTGTTTTATTTATACTTAAATTCGTTAAAGCTATTCACATTTCTGTAGAATTTATTCCACCTATTCAAAAACGTATAACCCGAGGTACACCACACTCTAAAAAAAATCTCAGGTTGTATAAAAAGATTGAGAAAATGTCCTTTGACGTTTTTGTCCTTTAGATCAGGACAAAAAGAGGGTCTCTTTAAGAAGAGGGCCGCCATGAATGTAAACATACTGTGACTAAAGACTATAAGTTAGAACATCAGGCTATTTTTTTGTAAACATACTGTGACTAAAGACTGTACAAGCATTAAAAAAAACCCAGGAACCTGACTTGAGTCCATTTAAAGTATTATTCCAAGTTGTGAATTTTTTATAAATGACTTCTGAAAATGCATTTTTCCGAATGCATTTTGTACCGCAGAAATGCAATTTTCAAAAATTATAAAATGAAATTAGGTATTTTTTCAGATTATTTTCGGAAGCGAATGCGAAAAACCCAATCCGTCCATAGCACCAAATTTCGGAGATTATGACTCCTTTTGTGCTTTATTCCCTCGCCTAAAGTCACATTGTGGATATTTTCGTCGATATGTATCTCCGTCGGTACACCTAATCCATTTGTGAATAACCTATTTGTGTAGGGAAAATGTTAATAGTGGCGGCTCTCTTTTTAAAAACACCCCAAAAAGACATATTAGGGAAAAC
>JAGFPH010003290.1:21356-34801 GCA_018207615.1 Philaenus spumarius | reverse complement strand
GTAACTAGTAAAGGCGATAAGACGTAACTAAAAAAGGCGCTAAGACGTAACTAAAAAAGGCGCTAAGACGTAACTAATAAAAGCGCTAAGACGTAACAGATGGCCCAATTCATTTTAATGTCGTACATTTGGAAGGGGTGCGTTTAAACCCAACACCATAAAAACGTACCTAATTAAACTGAGAGTGGATAATTATATTCATTACGAAAAGGCAAATTGAAAGTGATAGATGGTAGCAATTGATTTGAGCTTCGTCGAAACACACAATTTCGAGAGAGATGGATAGTTATCTAAATCTAGCATATCTAGAAATTTGGACATAGACAATTTAGTAAAAATTTGCCGTCCGTATGGAAATATCGTCTAGATCATCTTCAACAACAAAAGAGCTCTCCAGGCGTATGTTGAATTTCAACACCATTCAAATGCAATAGAAGCAGTAAGCTGCTTGGATGGCAAAAGGATATTTTTTAGCAATAGCTGCATTTTGGAAGTCAAAATTTACAGAAAAAGCAGACTTTATGTAGGTTTAAATAACAACTCGGAACGAGATTTTACCGTTATATCCAGGTACCCTTGCTGAGAGATTCAGGGAGAATGGAGTTCTAAAGGTGTTTTTGTAAATTTATCAAAAATATATTATATTTAGAAAACATAACATAAGAGCAAAAAAAGTTAAGTTTTTAAAGTCTAATAATTGAAGTTTTATAAGGATTGTAAGGATTATAAAACTGTAGTCCTATTTGTTAAAAGGGCGTACATTTACTATTCTTCCCCAGGCTGATATTACGTTGTTTTGCAGTCTACTATTAAAGAAGAAAGAAGTAATAATCTGCATATATAAAAATGAATGTTTCTTTGCGTCTTTGTTCCTTGTCCTCTATAAACTCAAAAGCTATTCGAACGATTTCACAAAGAATTTAACACTTTATCCGTATCACTGCCAGGAGTGTTTAGACTTTACAGATACTACAGTCAAAGGGGTTGAAATGGGGTTGCTACCCCTATACAATAAATATAAATTAAACTGACTTCCCATAATATTTAAAGCTAAAATTATGTAATATTATTTTTAAGAGATATACACAACTATTTGGAATTTGATTACTTAAGTCAAAGGAATGAAATATAATAACTACCCTTAAAATTCAATATTAATCCACTTACTTTTTCTGTATTCTTAAAAAGTACGCAACTAATTTCACTAAAATTTCACAATTTAGACAAATTAGTACCAGTATTTTCTAGAGAATTTGGTAATTACAAACAAATATATTTAAATGGGGTAGCTACCCCTATACAATAAAAATAAATTACACTAAATTTCTACAAACTATAGAGCTAAACTTATTTAATATTATTCATAATTTTTATAAAAAACCATTTGCAATTCGATTACTGACGTCAAAGTAATTAAATGGGATAACCACCCGTAAATTAAATCAAGCAATAGCGAAGCATTTCCGATCCATTAGTAAACTGTAAGGTGGCGGATGTTTTATATGGTTGAATGAAGCACAATTTCCAAGTACTCATTTACTCTAGACCAACTAGATCGTTATACAATATAAATTAGCAGCTCTACACGGGTTACCGGTCCGACATTTCCACCCAGACTGCCTTGTCCACCAAATGTACCCAGGGTTCACCGAACTCACGGCAACTCAGCACATCGGGATATTCCAATGAAGCCAATAATCCAATGAATTCCAACTAAGACATCGCCAATAGTGTTAACGTACTGAAATCTTATTTATTAGTTCCTCCTAGTGGCGAGGCGCCAAGGTTGATCTGTGCATGCACTCCTTTCAAAGGCTGCTTTGGGACCCCGTTAAAAGTAGGAGGACCTGGTCCACACTGCACGATCGTGAGTTGATCAACTGGAGTTGATAAGGTTGAGATCGTGGGTAAGGTGAGTCGATCAACTGGAGCTGACTTCTGATCACTGAAACACGGATGTGATCTGTCGACGTGGTAGAGATGTGTCTCTTTTTGTTATGATACTTTTTTTTAAACTGAGTTAACGTACTGATATCTTATTTATTATTTATAACTAGTAGTTCTGTGAACAGTAGACCTCGCTCGTTGAAATAACAGACGGGGTTTTAAAGGACTATAACTCAGTGACTGCGACGCAACGTCAATCGGGCTCCATACCTCGGCTCCCCCTCCACAACTCACTGCGCAGGAAAGAGCAAGACAGCAGGTTGCACGCCCTCTCTCTATCTCTCTCTCTCTCTCTCTCTCTCTCTCTCTCTCCCTCTCTCTCTCTCTCTCTCTCTCCCCCTCTCTCTCCCTCTCCATGAAATTATAAGGTTTTATGAAGATATCTAAAAAATAAAAGTATAAAAACATGGTTAAAATACAAAAATTTGAAGTTTGCGAACATTTTGTGAGCTTACCGTTAGAGATACGGAAAACAATCAAGAAACCAATTTTGTAGAACATTAAATTTGCTACCGGCAAAGTGTTATTAGTTTTTCATTTCGACTTATGGTTAAGTCACAAACTGGCTTTCGAAAACAGTTTTTACAGAGAAACGGTGCGGCTGGCATTTTTATTTTATTTAAGGTGTTAAAAATGGAAAATTGAAAAAAACCGTATATATACAAAGCTCGGCCTAGGAGTAAGGAACATTCATGCAACAATCATTAAAATCGGTCGAGGCATTTGGCCGTAATAATGAGACAGACAGACACACAGATGAAATGCCGAACGGTCGAGCTAAAACGGAGACCTCGCTTGACTCGGTCTACTAGACCTACCACGTCACAAAACTATAAAATGCAATACCGGTGTGTGTGAGATCGATGTTCGCCAAATAAAACAGCCAATAATATTCCAGAAACGTTTTTCAAGCGCAAAAAGTCGGCAAGTGAACGACGAATTATCGTTTTCTGTTTAGTTTATATGGTTTAACTTAAGCTTTTCACTTGATAACGACGTAAAATTATGTTTTTGAAACGTTGTTTATTATTTTGTTTATACACAAATAATGACAAATGTATAAGTACACAATTTATAGAACATCTGGTAACATCCAACAAGGTCTACAACATGATCATTGAACAAGCCTACAAGTAATATTCTTCATAAATTTGCTTCTGTATGTAAATGTGGAAATATTAAAATGCTATTCCACGGATAGCTTTAGGATTGTGTACTCTGGCAAGGTGCCAACTCAATATTCTTCAGTCGGGGGTTTTAGTGATCAATTTTATATTGAAACTATGTTTTACGACGTACTTTAAAGTATGTTAAATACTTGGCAAGAGTGAATTTTGTTTACAGATAATATTACTTACAATGAATCATTTTGCAAATTTTACGCTACTTTCAAATTCTATCGTGGTAAAACTAAAAACAGTGTTCCCAAACCATAAGTGGTAATCATATAGGAGCCGATACTAGAGTCCACTTAAGTGTCGGCTCTAGTAAAACAGAAAGCAACCTGCGACTCCAGCGTAGCGGCGGTAGGGTGCGCGGACATCGCTCATCCTAAATCCATTTAAAACCCGCAATTGTTGAAATAGCGTTTTTTTTTAAATACAAAACTCTTGGGGACAAAATTCTTCATCCTAATGGCTTGATATTTTTCGCTATAATTAATAGTTACAACGTAAAAACATATTTAAATCGCCCTATATTGGCGGTAGGTTACACGGACATTGCTCAGCCTAAATCCATTTAAAACCTGCAAATAGCGTTTAGAAAAGAAAAAAACTCTTGGGGATGAAATTCTTCATGCTAATGGCTTGGTAGTTTTCGCTATAATTAATAGTGACAACATAAACAAATATTAAAAATCAATGTTTTAAATTGTTAGTAAATATTAAACAAAATGTTTTTCTTAGATTTGGAAAAGCATGCATATTGACCATAGCTTTAAAATGACATATCGTTCATAATTATCCGATCAAAAATAAAGGAAAAATTTGGATTTTAATTTAAAATTGGTCTTATGGAGTGTCAGCCAACATGGCCAACAGCTAGAGCCGACCCGGATTTTTTACACATTCTGAAAGTACACACAAAACTGAGTCTAAAACATAATCAGCGGCAGACAAAATTGTAATTAGGAGAAAAAATACGTTCAAAATACAGGTTAAAGTTCAGACATTTTCGTTATGTTTGCAATAAAAAGAAAAGAAACTCAAATATTTACTGACACCATGGGCAGATCCAGTCGGTTTTCAAGGGGGGTGGGGGGTGCTGTCTAAGTGGTGGGATTTTTTGGTTTACAGTGCTTGATATTTTTAGAGGGCACCTATTTTAAATAGGAATATACCCAAAAATGGAATTTTATTATAACAAATTGTAGATAATAAATCATAGAATGGAACTGTATACTTGAAAATTTTAAATAACAATGGTCCCACTAAATTATAGCAACTAAAAAAAAACTTTTACAAACCGAGAGTAGGCTATACAGTTCCAGCCAGACGTTGCCGCGCTGTAGACAATGATTAACGGCTTACGCGACTAGGCCTTTGAAGAAATGTACGTATTTCACGAAAATACCCATATAGCATCGGAACACGAAATCATGTTTTCCTTATATCAAACGAAAATATAGAACTTGCATTACAAATCGATATAAAAATCATTATGCAAATATTGGTATTTGTAATATACACGTCGATTGCAAAATGTGCTTTCTCTTTGGTTGAAAACTGTCCAATTGTTTTCAGAAAAAATCATATCTAAGAAACTATAAGAGTGCCGAATGATTGGAAGGCAGTGGTGAAATTTCAAACCTTGACGAATCTAATGGTGTCCTTAACTTCTTCTCAAAACACGTCTGTTTAACAGTTATGAGGCATGTGCCCTAAAAAGTTACGAGTTTGAGTCATTTCCTTGTACTTCCGCGCTTCATCAATTGATTTAGACAACTACAATTATTTTACAAACATGATTGCATATGTAAATATACATTTTAGATCAAATTTGTAAATGCACAAAGATTAGTGGGTGAAGTACTCGCTACAAGCTGCAGCCACCACAGCTCCCCCTGGATCCGACAATGACTGACGCAAAAAAGATAAATAATAACATTCGTAAACAAAAAAACCTATTAGACATGAAACAGTAAAAACTTATAGTGAAAAAAATGTTGACGTATCTTAAATAACGTAGAATAATAGAAAACCAGCACTGAAACCAATATTTTACACATCCGAAAAGAAGTCGCAACAAGAAGAAAGAAATTTGCAACAGCCTGGACGGACGTGCAAAACTTAGGACGTGAAATAGCAGCTCCTGAGTTGGACCTGCATTCCATCAAGGAAAAGATGGAAGACACACAAATAAAATGGATGACGAGTGTGGCAAACCTCAATAGTAAGATAAATGAGAAGAATTCATTGTTCTTTGAAAGAATGCAGTGTGTTGGGGAAGTCAGTCTCTACACACCGCCTTTAATGGATAATTACAAAGATTATGGAATATCAATCAAAGTGCAGTTTACGAACGAAGATAAACTCAAAGAATTGGGACCTTTTAAACAGATTGAGGGCCCTGGGAACGAGCTGTAGCAACGGCAGTGTATATGCTGGCTCTACATCATCTAACTGCAGTCCCGTTCCACTGTGTCGATGAAATAAACCAGGGAATGGATGAAAAAAATGAAAGAATAGGTTATAAGCTACTCATGGAAACAACGGAAGGTCAATGTTTTTTGTTAACTCCTAATCTTTTGAAGAACCTTGAGTACTCCGAAAAAACTACAGTATCATTGATCATATAGGCCTAGATCTTTTTTGTTTATATTTTAATAGTAAACTAGCTGAATACCCTTGCTTCGCTACTGGAAATTAGTTTTTTTTGCACCTCATAACAAATTGTAATAATTTTCCCTCATCTTCTTTCATGTATTATTTTCAATTAGTTGGGCATTTATTGTTCACTGGCTACCCGTCAATCGTCTCCGTCACGGTATGTGGGCTAAATAAATTAAATCAATAAAAAAATTCAGAGTGAAGAGCGTCTTTTTTTCAACCGCTCTTCAACACAGGGTGAAAATTACAGCCCAAGTGCCCATGGTTCAAAATGAAGGTTCAGGGATTATAATCATAAAAATCGACCAATCCGTACGTTCACAATTATTATTTTTTATTATCGGGTTATTCAGTGGTCTCCTAACAATTTTACAAACAAAACTACAATGAATAACTAATTTCTATTATGCTCAACCCTCTTTACAATCGATAAACAAAACTATAATTAGTAACTAATTCTTATAACGCTTATCTTTATTATTCTAACTAAATCAATTTGGCCATGCTATCTCAAGATGAAAGACCCAAAGCAATAGCTATGTTCGTGTAATGCTGACTCGAATGAGCTTCTACTTTAATTCAAACAAAAAGAAACATAAACACTTTAATGCTGGATATCTGACAATCTGTTCACCCGCCTATTCATTAAATCTTTCCAACTGGAATTCCCGTAGCACCCTCTCTCAGAACGTCCAGCCAAAATGATCGCTTCCCGACCAGCAGAATCTTTTCCGCCTCACAGAAAACCTAACCCTGTCCCACAGAGTCTCCGCCCATCACACAAAATACTAGTCCTGGATCTAGGTCAGTGCGACCCTTTATAGTTTGTTAGATTGTCCAAGTGTGTCTTGTTCGAGTCAGCTATTATACGACTTTTGGCAGTATTACACAATGTTACTCCACTTTCTACGTCTTCGTCTTGGGCTAGTAAATTCTAAACTATTCTGAACTTTATTTTAATGTCTTTCTATATTTATTTCTTGAACCTACCCTTAACACCTCATTCAGGAAATAAAAAAAGTAGTGGGGGTAAATGAAGCTGTGACGTAGGCTGTAGTACATACTACACACTGATCAAGGTTTTGTCGTTTATACGCGTTTCTCATTTGTGAATGCTTTAGACTTGTTATTTGTTTAAACTTTTTTATTATACCCTATAAAGTGTTTTAAGTCAAACAAATATTTACTATGGCTACAAAATCAATAAGTAAACCTATAGGTGGTTCAGTTTGCGTTAGAATGGCTGAAGGAGCTGAAAGGTAATGACAAATAAGACACAATATAAGATATTGAACTATTTGAAGTGTCTTCTTCTTGAAATCAAAACTGCCGATCACTCTTTGGATGTGGTAAAATATACGAACCCGCGATATACACTGTAACTGAGACCCTTTGCGTTTTTTATTTCGTCGATGGTTTCGTCTTCTTCACACGCACTAATGTAATCCAGAAGTTTAATGCGACAGCTCATCGTAAAAGAAGAAATGGACGAAATAAAATAGGCAGTGGTAAATTCAAAAACTCAATAGCTGTTTGGGTTTAGCACGTCACCATACCGATGCAAAACGGACATTGTGCTTCCTCATTTTGTTTAGTTGTGTTGAAATACTTTTCCCGGTAATACCTCTGAAGTAGACATTGTAATTCTTAATTTTTATAAATTGTGTTAAATTAGTCTACTTGGTGAAACTGTACCTATAAAATGGACATAGTGCTTTCTCGTTTGTTTTAAATATCTAAATTTGCTAACCTGGTTGCTATGGTAATGAATGTAAATGCACTAAAGAAATGTGTGCTGATTCAGTGTAGGCCTAACCTAAAATTATGTTTTTTATTATTATTTGACTATAAATATAATCATGTTTGTGTTATTTTACTTTCTCACTATACTATAGTATAGAGAAAGTATAGTGATCGCAAAAAAAATCGATGTTGAGATTTTTGTGGAAATATCCGTTTTGGGACCCCCTAAATACAAAAAAGTGGTTTTTACAAAATGTCTGTCTGTATGTATGTATGTATGTCTGTATGTATGTATGTCTGTATGTATACAAAGCTAGAGAGAAAACTATTCGATCGATTTCAACCAATTTGCACCAGTCATGTCAAGTAGGCCTGTATAGATGCACGAAAAAGGGTTTTGAAAAATTTTGGAAAACAACCCCCTTTTTGGCCATAAAACCTCTAAAAAATCAGTTATTATTTTTTTATAAAAAAAAACGGGTCTAACGATTTTGATAAAATTTGGCTTGTTTGTAGCCTTTAATGTGCCCTACCATATGCAAAAACCCACATCTTTCTAAAAATTATCGTTTAGCTAATAATAATAATAATAACTGATTTTTGGGGGTTTTTTGGCCATAAAGGGGGTTGTTTTTCAAAATTTTTGAAAACCTTTTTACATGCATCTATAAAGACCTAATTGACGTGTTTGGTGCAAATTTGTTCGAAATCGATGGAATAGTTTTTTCTCTAGATAATAATAATAATATTTATTAGTCAATCTCCAACTTTAATAAAAGTATACAAAGCTAGAGAGAAAACTATTCGATCGATTTCAACCAAATTTGCACCAGACATGTCCAGTAGACTTGTATAGATGCTCGAAAAAGGGTTTTGAAAATTTTTGAAAAACAACCCCCTTTTTGGCCAAACAACCCCCAAAAAGTCAATTACTATTTTTTTATAAAAAAACGGCTCTAACGATTTTGATAAAATTTGGCTTATTTGTAGCCTTTAATGTGCCCTACCATATGCAAAAACCCACATCTTTCTAAAAATTCTCGTTTAGCTAATAATAATAATAATAACTGATTTTTGAGGTTTTTTGACCATATAGGGGGTTGTTTTTCAAAATTTTTCAAAACCTTTTTACGTGCATCTATAAAGACCTAATTGACGTGTTTGGTGCAAATTTGTTCGAAATCGATGGAATAGTTTTCTCTCTAGATAATAATAATAATATTTATTAGTTAATCTCCAACTTTAATAAAAAAAACTCTCCTACCCCACCCTACAAGTCACAGTGAATCTGTTTAGTAATTTAAATATGTTTGTGAGAAAGTATGTGCCAGTTCCTGGTACCGTTTATTTATATTTCAAATGCAAATGTGAGAAGATAAAAATATCATCAAATTTAGAAGTAAAGCAATAAAACACAAGATTTGGCTCTTCTGTCGGCAGTCCCACGACTGCTGTCTTTATTTTTTGTATTCCAGTACATTGATATACACAATACGTTGTACATTAATTTATTTCAATCAGTTTCGTCAGCATTCTGCGCTCATAATTGAAACACTTTCTTTCGCTATAGTTTCTCACTAGGTAATATTTCAGAGCTCGAAGTGCATTTCTCAACTCCAATTCCAAACTTGCCCCACTTGCAAAGTAAAACCATTCTTTACTTCATTTCCTTCAATCAACTCGGTGCATATTTACCCCAGACAGTATATTTCGCACGGAGAATATAAAGTCTTCAGTAACAGCTGATGGTAACGAAGATTTTATTAAAAAAGGAAACATTTCTTGAGAATCCGCGAAACTAGTCCAAACATTGAGGTTATTTTTACTTCGTTAAGGTACTGCATTGCTTTATGTAGTTAGTTTTTATTTAAGGCTTGTCATTTATATGACATTTTAATAATACTAGGGGCTCTGCCCCTGGACGCTTCGCGTCCCAACCCCGCCTCGGCCTTTGGCCTCAGATGGCAGTTGGAAAATTCGCTGAAGAATCTCGTTAATCTTTGGCTCGTTTGTACATTGGTTTGTAAAATTATAAACCAGGCTTAAATATATTAACAGTAATTATAGCCCAGTCGGTATAGGTTACAACTACCAGTAATTTGCAATACGGCTGAATTTTTTTTTTATAAGTACATTAAAATATGTAGATTAACATAAAAAAAGTTTACCAGTCTATCGATTTCCCAAAGTCGAAAAAAAAAAAAACGATTATCATTTTTTCCCCGATTATTCTTAATATTTCGAGCTGGGATAAAGATAGAGGAAAATACAAAATACCACCGTGTAGGGGAGGTATTTTTCAACAAAAAAGGTCATATGTATTTATTTCGTCCGAGCAATGGTTTGTCTGGAAAAAATTCGATAATGCAGGTATGTATTTTGCAGCAGGGGAAATCACTAAAAGGGGACATCTTATTCATACATGAAGCGTTGGCTCATTCTAAATTGGCCGAATTTTAATATATCGAATTGAAACTTGACATAGGAGTTAAAATATATATTTTGAACATTTATGTTGAGTCTCAGCTTGTTATCTTGAAAATTACCCGATCTAGGAGTCGATTTCGATTATCGATTTTAATAGTACCGGACTCACGAACTAATTTCAATCTATTCCAGTTTCGTCAATTTTTGGAATATTAACACCAAATTTGTTTTACAAGTTGAGTACACCAGTATAAATATTCTTAGTAAGTATGAACGATTTTTTTCTTGTTATTTTTAAAAACGAGGCGCTTGAAAATGGTCTTCTGTTTTACCTACCTCGTTTTAACTATAACACTTTTGGATTCAACGACTCCATTTTCGACATTTTTGAACATATCGATTTAAAAATTGGTAAAGAAGTTAAAAACACAATTGTTTTTTGCTACACTTATTTTAAAAACTATATTTAAAAAATTGACTAATCTGCAGCCGATTAACTCAAGCGTTTTGATAAAAAATCTAAAAAGGTCTAAAATTATACTTTTTTAAGTTACTTGTGCTTTGAAAAGTAAATAATAAAAAAGGTTTATACTCCTTGATCTTAATTGAATCTATATATTTAACTTGTAAAAAAACTTTCAGGTTGATATTTTGAAAATTTTCTAAACTGGAGCTGTTTAAAATGAATTGGTGGGTCCGGTACTCCTAAAATCGAGAAACCCATTAATAAGTCAAGTGGCTCTAGATCGGGTAATTTTTAAGATATCAAGCTGAGACTCAGCATAAATATTTAAAATATATATTTTAACTCCTATGTTAAGTTTCAATTCGATATATTAAAATTCGGCCAATTTAGAATGAGCCAACGCTTCATATATGAATAAGATGTCCCCTTTTAGTGATTTCCCCTGCTGCAAAATACATACCTGCATTATCGAATTTTTTCCAGACAAACCATGCTCGGACGAAATGAATATATATGACCTTTTTTGTTGGAAAATACCTCCCCTACACGGTGGTATTTTATATTTTCCTCTATCTTCATCCCAGCTCGAAATATTAAGGGTAATATTAATATATTGGGAAATCGATAGACTGGTAAACTTTTTTTTATGTTAATCTACATACTTTAATGTACTTATAAAAAAAAAATTCAGCCGTATTGCAAATTACTGGTACTTTTGGTCTAAATTGACCTTTACCGACTGGCCTATTACAAGATTAATTAAATATGACCTCAAATGCATGCTTTAGAAATGTGAGAGGCTTTCATTACGATTTTAGTCCTATTTCTACTACCTTCTGTCAACTAAAGTTTTAACCAGGCCTAAATATACAGTAGTAAACATAACCTCAATACTATGTTTCAGAAATGAGCTAGGCCTATATTACAAAATTGACTATTAGAATTTATCCATTGTTGCAAAGTTTATTTATTTTTTTTTTTTTTTTGAAAAAATAAATTGTTAAATCAGGCCCAATTTATTCTAATTCTAACGTGCTAAAACAGTATAAATTAGCTTGTTTTTTTAACTGTAATTAAAAACTATCCAATTTACAGCTGATTTTGGATAGTACTCAATCTCATGGCTTGTTTATAAACAGCTGTTTTGATTGTTTTATTTACTATTTCGTTTTTATTTTGTAACCAACATGGCAACCTATAAGACCCAATGTAAAAATTTTAAACTTTTAAATTCGATTTTCTCAAAAAATTTTGTTTTTACACGAAATACAACTATATGGGTGTACTTAAAAATCAAAACTACACCTAAATACAAAATTTCTTTCAATTCGTTAGAGCCGTTTTCGAGATCCGCGTCAGATACAAAGATACAAGAATTGCTCATTTAAAGTAATATGATGTGAACATCCTAACCATTATAGATTTCAACCAGCAAAAGAAAAATTTACATCCGACGTGCACATCCTCGGAATGTATATGTATGTACAATTGTGTTTTATAATTTCCCTGATGGTGGGCGAATAACCCTAAACTGAAGTAAATATGGTAAGAATATATCTTAATTAAGGATTAGTAGACGTATAGTAATATACTGACTTCAAATTTCGCTATCACGTTTATAACTTAAAATCATGTTTTCCGCCAGTTCGATACTCATAATTAAAAATCAGAGTTTGAAGTGCATTTCACGATTAAGGTATTGCATACGAAAAATATTTTAACCTTTCATTGCAATTAATCGAAATGTGATTGTTTTTCTCCTGTACGTATCTTAGCGTAATGTGTGCCAAGTTTCTAGACTCTTGTTTCAAATCTAGTGTAACAAATTTGTTTCGACTCCAGTAATCGAAATACAGATCTGTCTTTCTTATATATTACCTACGAATAATATGTAGCAAATTTCAGCTCTCTAGCTCGTATGAAGTCTGTGGAATTTGTATTTATATAGTGGTAGTTACATATGTATTAAACCTTGCGTAGGCTTTCGGTAACGCCTTCTGCAGGCGGTAGTTGTGTGGAAAGCATAATTCTCTGTCATCAACGTTGATAAATGAAACCGTTTAATCAGAAGCGAAGCAAAGTCGACGTAAGATGCTTTGTCAACAGCAGGTCCATATGTGCAGAGTTGGCGCAACATTGGGTGAAATTAATCACAGAAAGCTCGACTTTCCTCCAGACCAAGTTTATTAACATATTAGTTAAGAATATCCTGGGAAGCACAGGTACAAGGCCGTAGAGAGGAAAACTTATCGGGGAGGGGAGGGGAGGTCAGGCGAGGACCGGGGATTTGAATTTAAACCAATTTAACACGTTCACTGCTAAGGACGCACATGAGAAGCGGCCGACACACAGTGCATTGCACTGCATTGCGTGCTTCCACTTATTGAGTGAATTCCAACACACAAAGCATTGCGTGCTTCGCACGTCAAACCACGTATTGGGAGAATTTACAACACACAGAGCATTGCGTGCTTCGCACGCCAACCCACCTATTGGGAGAATATCCAACACACAGAGCATTGCGTACTTCGAACGCCAACCCACGTATTGGGAGAATTTACAACACACAGAGCATTGCTTGCTTCGCACGCCAACCCACGTATTGGGAGAATTTCCAACACACATAGCATTGCTTGCTTCGCACGTCAAACCACGTATTGGGAGAATTTACAACACACAGAGCATTGCGTGCTTCGCACGCCAACCCACGTATTGGTAGAATTTCCAACACACAGTGCATTGAGTGCTTCGCACGCCAACCCACCTATTGGGAGAATTTCCAACACACAGAGCATTGCGTGCTTCGCACGCCAACCCACCTATTGGGAGAATTTTCAATACACAAAGCATTGCGTGCCTTGCACGTCAACACCTGTGTTGGGAGAATTTCCAACACACAGAGCATTGCGTACTTCGCACGCCAACCCACGTATTGGGAGAATTTCCAACACACAGAGCATTGCGTACTTCGCACGCCAACCCACGTATTGGGAGAATTTTCAACACACAGAGCATTGCGTGCTTCGCACGCC
>JAGFPH010003289.1:140415-157131 GCA_018207615.1 Philaenus spumarius | reverse complement strand
AGTAAAAGGTCTAAAATCTAGAATAATTATGGGATGTGACCTTTTATATAGTTTACAGGCAAAAATAAACATGCAAGAAAAATTTGCAATGTTCAAAATAGGTCAGGAAAATGTTAAACTCCCGTTTATTGATAAAAAAGTTGCAATAACACGGTTAAAAGGAAAATGTTTTAATATTAATTCCCGATACTATAAAACCAATAAAAAGAGCAATTTAATTAAATCGGAGGTAATTAAATCCGACGAAGTCGAGGCAACAAATACTACACTCAAAACAAATAAAGTAAAGATTAATCAAAATAGTATGAACGAGTTAGTAAACAAAGCTGAAATCGTTAATGAACCGGAAGTAGGTGAGACAGGCATTAATGATGTAATGGAAGGGAAGTGCGGCAGCAGTCAAGACAGGAAGCCGGAGACAACAGCTAGGAAAAACAATAAGGTTAGGATACAAAACGAAGAGAGGTTGAATAAGATGATATCGAGGGAGGTGTCAGTTCAACGAAGGAAGGGGCAGAAAGCCAAACAAAATATCGTACCGAAGATGCTATCAAAAGAAGCCAAGGACGAGATTCCGCGTGATAGGGCATTAAAAAGGGTTAATGTTCCAATTAATGTTAGGTATAATGGTGAAAAGATTCCAATTACCAACAAAGCGTCGCGGCGCAGTCAATGTATCCATAACTGTGAATATTCTAGTAAACGTTGTAATCCAAATAAGGCGAAGTCAAGCACTACACTACACTGCAATTTTTCCGACCACTCGATGAATAATAAAAATAATAAAAAATATAAAAACAATAAATCAACTTATAAAGAATTAATATCTGTAGGAGGAGCAGAAACGCGTAACCAAAATCTACCGTTTAGAATGCGTGGAAAAATATCGAAAGTTAGATTTAAAAACACTGCTACTTCTGATGTAAATAAGACTAAATTAAGTAGGAAACACATTAGGTTCAAAGAGAAAGTAGGCCTAATTGAAGATCAGCTGTGTGGTCTTAGACAAGGAGGGGAGACGGTAAACCGAGCAAAAGGGCATGTAGCGGTTCCAACGGAGAGTGCGAATCCAACAAATAAGGATGAATCCAGGTTTTACACAGTTATTGCAGGACTGGAGAAACAGACAGATGGCGAACCCTGAATGCTTAGGAATAATACAGGATATTGTAAATAAAGTAGATTATAGAATTGAAAATAATGTATTATGTAAATTTGTAAATGGAATATTGAAAATTGTAGTACCAGAGAACGCGGTAAAAGAATTCATAAAACACGTGCACGAAACGTACGGTCACGCAGGAAGAAATAAGATATATAATATGATTAAAAATAGGTGGCATGTTAAATATATGAACAATCGAATTATGGAAGAGATTAGAAAGTGCGATATTTGTCAAAGAGCGAAATACGATGTTCGAGATCTCAAACCATATATTCAATAAGTAAAGTTGTCATCAAAAAATAAATTAACACTGTAAATATTATTGTTTTGAAGAAAAGGTAGGCCTAATGCATAAAGTGATTAACTATACGGGGGAATCCCAAATGTAAATATTTTTATTGAATGTAAACACAAGCGGTGCGATGAAGTTGTAAAGGGCAGAGAACAAATTAGCCAGGAGGGGATGTTTGAAAACAGCTGAGTGGAAACAAGATCAAGGTCAGGCAGTGCGGAGAGAGAACAGTACGCTGCAATGAATGAAGTAGGCCTAAATAAATAACGCGACTCATTGATAGATGCAGGGTAAGGCCTAAGCACTTTTCGAATACACGCAAAGGCATTGCTTGTTGTTTTAAAATAAATTGTACATACAGATCCAGGAATAAAACGTTTGAATGCAATCTACAAACAATTCAGGAGCCTGGAATGTCCTAATATACGAGTAAGGGGTATATAGGGGTTGCATATACTTGGAGAAAAGGTAATTATGCGTAAAATTAGTTAGGAGAGTCTAAGTAGTTAAGATTCTGGAAGGAAGAAAGTAAGCTACAACCTAGGAATCAATTAAGGAAAGGAAACTGTAATGGAAAAATATAAAGGAGGATACAAGGGAAAGCAAAAGAAAACCAATTTGGTAAATTAAAAAAAAAAAAAAAAAAAAAAAAACTCTCAATTATGATAGTTGAAGCCACTTAGGCAAATAAATAAAAAATTATCAAACCATAAAGGGTAAATAATGTAGAACGTATAAAACGCGGATTATAAAAATTCGGGAAGTATGAATGCGGGGAAATAACAGTAGTATGAAAGCGTAACCCAGTAGAATATTGTTAGTTTGTTATCAGGCAAATTAAAATGTGTCCCTGTATTTATATAAGTAGTGTACAATATAAACATGTGTTTTCAGTGGAAGTGAACTCATCCAGTGAGCATTTCAAAAGGAAATGTATACCATGGTATATTATGTAAATGTAATTTCAGAGTATGGAGAATAAGAAGAACAATGAAAGTATAGTATGAAATGTATAAAAATATTATAAATGTGTGATATGTAAATTGTTAGATTAGGAAGGCAGAACTAGATATAAGGGTAATAAGATATAAGGAAAATGAAAAAGGAATGATATTATATTTAAAAGGTTTCAATATCTTGGGTTTTTGGCGGAGCCGATCAAACCAGATATCTTAAGAGGGGTAGCTTACAACGGACAAAACTCGTTGTAGGTCTTGAGTTTAAATTTGCAATTAATTTTGTAAGTTTGAATAAAATGGACTTGCCGGGAGTTAAAGCCAAATGTAGGTCACGAGATCAGCATGTATACGCGGGCGGTCTGTTATCGGGTAGAATTAAACTTTTGGACCCTGCCTGTCTGAAAAGGATTGGGAACTTATAAAAATTACTTAAAAGATTCCTACGGGAAGCCAAAATCCAAGATTTGAATAAAAAATAAAAATCTTCGGGAAATGCATTGCGCTAACCGCGGGTGTATTTACTGCAAGATTAGATATTAAAAAATCATAAAGTTACGTAAGATACGAGCTTTCAAAGAATGAGAAAATTTTCAAAATTCCTCTAATTTAAAAAAGAAAAGGTTTTTTAGGCTTTTCTTGAAAAGGCCTAAAATAAAGGTGAAATAAGTTTTAGCGAAATTTTGTCATCTAAAAAAGTTAATGGTAATTCATAAAGTTTAAAGGATAAAAAAGTAGGTTAAAAATAAAGTTTTTTAAATTCTAACTAAAACAAGTTTTAGTATTGATAAATGTAAAATATAATGTAAAAGAAAAACTAGAAAATTTATAAAAGGAAAAAGGTGATAGAATTTGCACCTTTACAGCTAATGGAAAATTTAAACTCAAACTTTTAACAATTCAAAATAGTAAATAGTATGCAAACGAAGTAGTTATGTAAAAATAATCCAGTATTTGAAATATGTTTCGGGAGTAAAGTAAAACCCTAGTTTGTGAAAAATCGTTGAAGTCCCTAACTCCACAGCAAGACAACCAGAAGCAGAAATGAGATGAAAATCCGGCTAGTGAATGAAAACCAATGGACAAGAAAAGTGGAAAAAGAAAAACCGAAAGAAGTGTAAAATTAAGACTTTTCCGGGAAAAATCGCCGCGGAAAAACGCGCGCGGGTCGTGTACGCGAACCAGGAGTCGTACGAACGTCACTCGAGTTCGTGTGGAAAGGTAACAACGAGCTGAGGAAAATGATGTCAGTTTCAGGAAAATCGGATAAAACCTGGAAGGGTTACATGGAAAAAGGATTTCCATAGCACAAAACTGAGGGAAGCCAGATAAGAACGCAAGACAGTAGAGGGGAGGTCCAAAGACGAGACTGATGGAAGGAGAACAGGGTGACCAGTTTACGAAAAGGGGCGTACTCAAAGAAACAATAGAAACTTAATTAAAACAAAGGCTAAATCATGTTACAAAATTATGAAAAAATTATAATAAAATTCAGGATGAAAAGTTACGTAAACTAGTAGGTTGAAATTGGCGAAAAAATGGATTTTAAAGCATTTTCGAAATACAGTGGTAGAAAGCTTAGGTTGGCAATGAAATAGTGCCGAAAAACATTATATAAACGATTGCTCGGGGAAACTCGGGATGGATTATTATTTCTGCGATGTAAGTTAACGCATCGAGAGCAGATACTTGTTTTTTATAAAATACTTTAGCGTGCTAGAAGCTGAGTATTTTCTTCGTTAAACTTTAAATTTTTATAACAAGTAAGAAGATACGGCATAGCGGTTATCATCTGGGATGCAGCAATAGACACCGCATTAACTCTACAAGAACTTCAGTGGCAACTTAGTCTATACAAGTTGGCCTAACTTGGGATTTTCTGGAAGAAAAACATAGCCTACAGGACAGCTGATACATGGAGTGATTCGTATAGCTTCCCGACAGGACTCCAGGACACCACCAGGCAGCCACCAGGACATGCAACTGTAGCTACGAGGGAATAGACGAACCGGGATAGCAGACACGGCATCACCACATCCATCTTTAAGAAGACATCCATCATACATCCAGACAACCCTACAGGACTCCACCTTCACCCACAAGACAACTCTATCAGCACGCAGAACATCTGTAGCTTGTCATCACTAGACAGCGTTCGCGGATTTCACCACAACGTCGCGACGCCTGGACAAGTGTGAAAAGGTCGGTAGAAGCGTAAAATACGTTAGTCCCCATTAAATTGCCTGAAGTAAATTCAAATAAATTTATTTTAAATACTGGGTTACGTAGGATGTTAGATTAAGAAATATTTGTAATTAATTAAAGAAGTAAATTCATTAAATCGTAAATTCAAATTTTCATTAAAGTATAAATTAAATTAAATTGAGAAATAAAATATTAAAATAAATTATAATTAATTAAGAGATTAGTTCTGCCTTATGGTTTAAAAAAGTTATTATTTTAATTGAGAAGAAAGTTATTATTTGGTTTTATTTGAAAAATATGAAATACAAGAATTTTGTTTTATGTTTAAAATTAGAAAAAAGAAATTATTAAAATTTTATTTTGTTTTATAAAAGGTTATTATTTACAAAAACACCTAGTATTCAAATATCCCAATAGTTTATGAATTTTAGATTAAGAATTGATAAAGTGAAATTTCATAAAATAATTGCAAGCACAAATAAGCAATTTACAAGGTTAGTTCCAGTGTACTCACTCTTCAGAGGTTTACAAAAAGTAAAATTATTAACTTGTGTTCTTACTGAGCTAAAATTAAAAATAAATTACTGGAAGTATAAAGTAAAGTTTTTTGTCAGAATAGTCAGTGAACTGAATATTCGACCCATAGTTATTTCACCTAGGCCAAACAAAGTGAGATTGCCTATAAGACTTCCAGTAGGTGGAAATGACTTATTCTCCAACGAAGAATTTTCTCAAAAACAGTTATTCGTTGTAGTACCTACGGGCTTCCCCGAAGTTGCGAAGATTGTAGCAAATCTTACCATATTGCTAGCCCCAGCTATAATTTTGTCTTCATACATGGCCATTCCCTAAAATATAAAACAATATGTGAATATTAACAATACAAATTCTTAGTTATTTACAATGTGTTTGCTAAACTCAATGATTGCATAGCATAAAACCTAGATATGCTATGGGAGACTTTCGGTGTAGCCGACCCGTTATAAGTTATAACATTTTTATGGCAGTAAATGTAAAATGTAAGTTGCTGTGTTTTTTTCCATTTTTGTCATTTTTTCTGTTATTTTTCCCATTAAATGGTTTTGAATTTGCAATAAGTATATTTTATTATTCGTAGTTGACCCAAGTTTTCTGAGGCTTATGAAGGTTTTAGACTATGTAACAACTGTTGTCAATGTGTCACATATAAAAAGCACTATACAAAAAGCAGTATACAGGTCAGAGTATTTTCGAAAAATCTTAGGATGTCTGATTTTTTTGAAATTATCACCATTTATAATGCACTACAAGTTAGGAAGATTGTGAAAATTTTACATTCGTAATGATATAACTTATTTTTTTATGAATTTTCAAAGTTCGACACTCTAATCAAATTGACCCCGAATTTGCACATTTCAAAATACATAAAGTGGAATAAAATTTACAAATAATTTTGTATTATTATGAAATTATCACACGTAATAGAACAACTAATTATACACAGAAATTTTTTAGAAATATAAAATATCTCGGATAGGTTTAAAAGTTATTGACGTTTGAAAATTTAAACATCCATCCTAAAAACAGTTCAAATTTGACTTTTTCGCTTCTATGCGTTACAAGGTTTCGGTAAATCGATTATATCGCAAGATGTATTACTCCGATTTTAAATTTTAAAGTAGATTCGGATTCACAATTAAATTATAAATAAGAAGTGATATTTGTATATACGTAAATGTATAATTACAATATTTATAGCAAATCAAAGTTGATAAATTTTTTTCCCATTTTCCGCTAAACGGTTATACGCTTATAACTTGAATATTTACTATCCGATCTTTATGAAAATTTAATATGTTCATTTTATATACATACTAAAGGTGTATATAAAATTTCAAGTAGATCGGTACATAAATATAGATTACCGTAAAAAATGTACCCAAGAGACCATCCGCCCCCTCCTGTTTTTGACCCTTCCTGCTATATTTATTATCCGATTTTATTGAAATTTTAATAGATCGTTTTAATATGCATATGGATCATGTGTATAAAATTCCAAGTAAATCAGATAATAAATTTTAAAAACTTTTAAAAATTGATATAAAAAAATGATTCTTTTAGGCAATATATAGATAATTATTGATGGTCGAACTGTATTTTTTTATGTGTAATTATCTTGTTACTTTTAAACGATTTGAGATATTTCAATGAACTTGAACTTTTTATGTACATAAAAGATCATATTTTAAGTGGTAATTAATTCATAATTTAGAAAACCTAATTCATAAATAAAAAACAACTTGAAATTTTTGAATCAGGCCTTCCGAAAAAATAATACTTGCAGGGGTCTAATATTATAGATATAAGTAAATACATCCTTTGTCTATATGTGTGTAAAGTTTTCTCTCAGTGTAATGTTTTTCCCAAAGTCAGTTTGTGGCTTAACCGTCAGTCGAACTTAAAAACTAATAACATTGCTAATAGCAAATTAAATTTTAAACAAAATTGTATTCTTGATTTTTTTCCGTACCTCTAACGGTAAGCTCACAAAATGGCCGTAAACTTCGAATTTGTTAAAAATCGTCCAAGTTTTTGTATTTCAACCATGTTTTTATACGTTTATTCTAAACTAATTCGAAAGTGTTCCATAGCTTTTTTGTAGATAAAGGTTTAAAGAATTCATATATGCCAGTAAAAAAAATTATTGAAGTAAAATTAAGAAAGTTATTAGCTCAAGAAACAATCACGTTTAGTAACGAAAGGAAAATGATTAACTTTAGGCCTACATAAAAAGTACCAAAAAGTTTCGTAATTTAGTTCTAAATATAATTGTATAAAAAAATTTATCATTTACAAATTTCTTATTTTGAAAACACCAGTTTTTACGTTTCTACTACAAGACTGCTAACAAAACTAGGCCTGATTTGAATAGTAATTTAGGAATATATCATTTGCCCAAAAATGACATATTATTATAAGAAAGTGTAGAGGATAAATCAAAGAATTGAACTGTTTACCTGTAAATTATCATTGCAAATTTCATAAAAGTATTTGACTTAGCTTTACTTGAATTACAAAATGAGATGAAACAAATGAAACCTCGCGGCGATAAAGGACATACAAAACATGACCGTAGGACCGTTAGGTTATTTAAGTACCGTATGTAAATATTTAATTGTATGTTGTCCCTCTATAACGCGGTATGTTTAGCTATCTTACGGATTATTAACCTAAATAAAACACAATGCCTGTAAAAGAAAATCTTTAGCAGTTAAAGCTCAAGAAAAGAAATAAAAACGAGAACTAGAAATCCCGGAATCCAGGAATTGTAAATGTTTCACTGGCTAAACCTTGTGCTTACTTCCTTACTGGCACACTATTTTTAACCTAAGCTCAAAACCACATTTGTTATTTCAACGAGTGAGGTCTACTGTTCACAGAACTACTAGTTGTAAATTGTGTACATTTGTAATTCACACCAACATACAAATCTTTAATTGAATCAAAACGTCTAAATTGTTCAGTTTACTTAATTGTTATGTTATATGTTGTATTAAATTTAAATTAAGTAATATGTGAATATTAACAATACAAATTCTTAGTTAGTCACACTGTGATTGCTAAACTATTTAATTGTAAATTATGACATTTGTAATTCACACCAACATAGAAATCTTTAATTGAATCAAACGTCTAAATTGTTTTGTTTACTTAATTGTTATATATATTGTATTTAATTTAAATTAAGTAATATGTGAATATTAACAATACAAATTCTTAGTTAGTCACAATGTGTTTGCTGAAATATTTAATTGTAAATTATGACATTTGTAATTCACACCAACATAAACATCTTTAATTGAATCAAATGTCTAAATTGTTCAGTATACTTAATTGTTATATATGTTATGTTGCATGAAATATATATGTTAAAAGTATACTCACATTAATTGCACTAAACATTTCTCTGGTAGCTGCTATTGGTTTCGTATGAGATCCCACTAGTAACTGTACTACCATAACTATCTTTGTATGTACCCTGTCTGTGGATAGCCCCCACCCCTTTCACTATTCTCCCTCCCCTCCAGTTAAAATCATCCCTACTACTTTTAGCCCAGTCAAATGTTACATCGGAACTTACATTAAATGGAGCATTAATGATTTTTGGAGTGGTTTTTCGGACCATTACTGGGACTACAAATCCAGATTTGCAACCCTCGGAACCCTATGCTCGATGAATAACGGTCGAAAAAATGCGGTTCGGACTTTTTTCGGTTTTCGTAAAATATCTCCTAAACTATACGTTTTTGGAAAAAAATTGTCCCTAGCTTTTTAAAAGTATATGAAATTTACTACAAAATGAAATCAAAATCGAACCATATTCCAATATGGTGGTCAACTTTGAAATTTCTTATGGAAACCCCTATTTTGTATGACGAATTATGGTTTTACATGCAATAAAACATTTTTATTCTTGGTGTTTTTTTAAAAATAAACTTAACCGTTTAGCCGCTAGGAGCGCTGAAAGTTTTAGAAACTCTTATTATTTAAACATTTTTAAAGAGGCCTGTTTTACTATTTGCAAACAATAAAATTGAACTCAAAGTGGAATATGTTTTACATAGGAATGTTAAAAAGCTGTTGCAATTTCACAAATATTTTATTTTATACAAAAAACGTACTTAAATTATTTAAAAAAATCGCTAACGCAACCACTCGGTATTGTGTAAGTGCAAGGACAGCTCGCTACAGTATAACAAAATGATACTTTATTTCATACAAAAAACGTACTTTATTACTGGTGAAAGTTGTTAAATAGCATACATGACAACTTTACAGATTTCTTCTCCTACATTGTAAAGCGTACATAGTAATAAACTTCTTTGTAGCATGTCAACAAAATGTTTTGGACACAAAAAGGCAGTCGAGATGACTTAAAGCAGGTTTTCAAAGTGTCCTCCATGTTACGTTTTTTATAAGCTTTTTAAAATTCGCTATAACTTCTATAGTCTTGACTTTTCTGTAGGATGTATCATTTTGCCGGTATCCATCTCGAAACAAAAAAAAACTTTAAATTTAAAATTTTTGGAAAAACTGTCAATCTTTGAAAAACCGTATCTCGGTATACATATAACGTACAGAAACGATTTAGATCTCATTTTGTAGCAAATTTAATATACTTTTAAAAAGCTAAGGACAAATTTTTCCAAAAAACTTATAGTGATATTTTACGAAAACCGAAAAAGTCCGGAAAAATCGCCTATTTTCGACCGCCATTCAGGGAGCACAAGGTTCCGAGGGTTGCAAATCTGGATTTGTAGTCCCGGTAATGGTCCGAAAACCACTCCAAAAATCATTAATGCTCCATTTAATGTATGTTCGCGCATTTTTTGTGTAACATCTGACTAGGCTATTTATGAAAACAGGGCAACTAAATTTACATGCAAGTAATCGAAATTGAAATGGTTTGTATTTTTTAATATAACTTCCAACAGGCTAATATTTACCACCGAATTTTAGCTATCTATCTTTATAAAATAATATTAGTAGAAATTATTTTTAATATACACGTAATCGCGTGTAGGTACAGATTACAAAAAAGCGTTTGTTTTTTTTAGTAAAAAATTTCATAAATTTTACCTTTCCAGCTTAAAGAAAAATGATGAGAATTTAATTAGTATTTATTGTTTTATCGATCGCGGCGAAAGTTGTAAGTCGGGCGGTTTAAAGTTTTTGTTTAAAGATTTGTCCTGAACCAATATAATTGCTCAATAATAACCAGATTAGGCAATTTTTGTAAATATAATTATGTAGGCTGTTATATTTTTTTTTAAAGAAATACGTGTAGTGCTTCTTGAAGAATGTAAAGTAAATGGCCAATACGCCAAAAGTAAAATGGCACACTCACAAAGTTACGGCTTAATATTTATAAACTTTGTAATCTTTAATGTAATGGCCTTGTATGCAAACCATGCCATGTGCAATAAAAAAGTAAATGTAATGTATTTCACTTTAGTTTCGTCCAAATTGTCTTACAGCCCGGCAAGTAATCTGAACATTCCCGTGCTGTATTACAAAAACAGAGTACTTATCCTTCCCACCACAGAAAGGAAAACAATTGATTAAAGAATAAATGGAGTCTGCTATATTTTAGAGTTCTTTATATCATAATAGTAAGTCCCAATGGACTTTATCAATATAATACAAATTATCTAATTGGCATCCACATTCTTATAATGTATTGTAGTGAAATTAGGGAAGGACCACCACCAACTACCATGCTTTAAAAGTGATTAATTTTCCATCAATACAATTTAACTTTTTCAGTTTTTTTAGTAGGCCTATATACAAATATTTTCTAACATGCTTTTATAAATTATACAATGACGCCAGAGATTACCTAAGACATCCAGATGCATAAGGTCACTTTAATAACATAATGTATTTAAACCCTAAACAAATATATTAAATAAAATCAAAACATAAATCACATGACATTAAGATAAACATAAGCACTTTATATTTAATTTGGTTTTCTTTAAATGTGGGCTTTATACATTACATAAATGCATCTAACATGCACATAATTTACTTACAAAATTTGGCAATAAACTTATAACAATTCTTCTGGTGTAAAATATAATAATAATAATAATAATAATAACATATGCTTTATTGATTTATTTTACAGAATTATAACGTTTCTTTTCTAACATATAGTCTAGCATGGCTTCAGCCGTCTGCTAGGTTGACATCAATACACACATAAATACAAGTTTGATTAGAAATGAGTACAGATATTAAATTCCCAATAACAATAAAGCTCAGCGATCGCAACCTAAAAGTATTATTAAAAGTTAAATTCTTTTATCAATGCCCATCTATAATGCCATGCTTGTTCAAGATATTTACATAATACTCCCCAATCCTTACCATTCATAAAGTCCTTGAACTCTGACATCGATAATCTTTCTTTACCCAGATACGATTTTCTATGTTGCACCAATATCAGGCATTCTGCCACAAAATGGTAAACGTCTTCGTTTACTCCCATATTACATAAAGAACAAAGATAATTTTTCCCTTCAACCCACAATTTAAAATTTAAATGAATTAACTCGGCTCTACACTTAAATGCCCATTTTATTTCCTGCAACTTATACTCATTTTAACTACAGTTAAAATAGTGTTGTTGCCCTAGGTTAAAATCTAAACTGGAGTAAATTTTATGAAATTTCCCATTTTTTGCTGCTAGTAGAAGCTGTTCCCTCTGTTCCAAACTGATTTTTTTCAGTAAATATTTTAATTGAGTATTTTTAGAACTACAGTTAATTTTGTCCCACACTTCTAAATTCTTGTCTATCCCCACTTCATATTTGGCCCCTAAAATCTTCCATTCTTTATACCATGAAATGTTAGAATTAACTATTTTTTTTGCCAAAATTTTTGGTAACCTGTCTTCCGGCATAGCCAACACTCCAAACAAATACTTAAAATGAAGCTTCAAAGTATACAAATACAGCTTATCTAACCCCGTCTCCAGATAAATTGCATAATTTGGTGTGTTTAGAGGCAGACCTAGTAACTTTTTTATGAAAAACCTAAATACTTTTTCAACACTATTAAATTCCCTATAACCCCAAACTTGAGCTGCATAACTTACTGTTGCTCTTTGAACTGCTTGGAAACTTGATAGTTTTACAGTTAGTGGAACGTGATTACACCCAATAAATTTAGACCAGACACAGTTTATACTAGCTTTGGCCATTGCTAACTTAGACTTATGATGGTTCTCGTAAGACAAATTCGGAGTTAAGTCAAGCCCTAAACATCTATAGCTGTTTACTATTTCAATCTGTTTTTCATCAAAAGTCCACCTTTCATTAGCTGCCAATTTCCCACCGTTTCTAAAAACCATTACTTTCGATTTTATTAAGTTTACTCTTAAATTCCATGTGTTGCAATACATATTTAATTTATCTACCATAGCCTGAAGACCTTCTGGCGATGAGGACATAATAGCTATATCGTCCGCATAAAGCAGCACCCGAATACAAACCCCATCAACACAACATCCTCCCTCCAATGCCTCATGTAGGTCATTCAAGAAAAGTGAAAATAATAATGGACTCAGTAAACATACCTGCCTTACTCCCATTTTCGTTTCAAAACAATCTGACACACCAGTTCCGCACCATACCCCAGCCACAGTTTCTTTGTATAAATTTTGAAGCACTCTTAATATCTTTGTTGAGACTCCTAAACATGATAGTTTATAAAACAATGCATGCCTATCTACCGTGTCAAACGCTGCCGAGAAGTCTACAAAAAAACAATAAAGTTTACATTTCTTTTTAGCTAATCGTAAATTAATCATACTTATAAGATTAAATATATTATCCACGGTTGAGTAACCTCTTCTAAAGCCGGCCTGATATTCATTAAGAATTTTATGTTTTTGTTCCCAGTTTGTAAGCCTATTCAAAATAATCCCGGTAAAAACCTTAGTAAGGGTGTTCATAAACGATATGCCACGATAGTTTTCTACCAAATTTACTTCACCTTTTTTATACATAGGGAATATAATACTTTTTTTAAACGAAACCGGTACATTACCTGTTTCAAATATATGGTTGAACGCGTCCAGAATCCTTATCAAAACATTTTCTGGCAAGTTCTTAATAAACTCATATGGTATACCGTCAAATCCAGGAGCTTTGTTGTTTTTAGCTTTCGCTAACACTATTTTAATTTCTGAAATTTTAAATTTTTCGTCAAGAAAAGAATCCAGCACATACGGCTGCGCATAACTGACCTGCATTGCACGAGAGCAAGGGTTAAACAAGTTTGAAAAGTATTCAATCCAGTTACTCACATTAATGTTCGCACCTACTCGGAATTGCTTATTTTTTAACGAATTTATTAATTTCCATAATCCCCTATTATCTGTGACACGTCTAAATGACTCCTCAATTGAAAGATTGTAATCATTACGTTTCCCGGCACACATTATTTTATATTCTTTATTTGCCTGTAAATAAGCGTTTTTTGTAAACTGTGAATCAGTTCGGCGAAACAAATGTAATAGCTTAAAAACCCTATTCCGTAGTTTCGCACAATCATTATCAAACCATTTTTGTTTGAAGAATATCTTTCTAGTTTCTGTATTACCCAAGCTTACTCTCACATGCGCGGCGCCTCTAATAGCCATGACTATTTGTTCTATCAAGTTTTGCGTGCCCTCACCCCTGTTAAATTGTTTTAGTCCAGAGTTTATTTTATCTGCAAAAAATTGTTCGTCATGTCTAGTCCATTTAAGTTTTGGCAATAAAGGAAGTATTACTTGTTGTTTATTTAATTGACCACATTTAACTTGCAAAGTAACTGGGAAATGATCAGATCCCACTTGTTCACCTACTTTAAAATCCTGAATACAAAATAAACAATTTGTCGAAACCGCCGCATAATCAATTACGGAATTACCTCTAGCATTAACAAAAGTAAATTCTCCATTTTTATCACCACCTGTCCTCCCATTTAACACAGTTAACCCAAAGTCTTCCCAAAAATCAATTATTTTTTTCCCACGAGAATTAATAATTTTATCTTTAGATTCCCTTAACCTGAAGATATTATCAGAGACACAATCTTCCGCTACTAAATCTTCTATGACCTGTCTATCTGCAATCCGTGCATTATAATCACCAATAATAATAAAGTTTTTGTCAGAGTTCTCGGAGATAACATTATACAAAATTTCAAAATTTCTCTCCCAAACATTACAATTCAAATACAATGGGAATACATAAATACAATTATTCCCCTCTACTCGGATTTTAATAAAATTGATATCATTAAAACTACAGAATGAAATTATGGCCTTAAAAGTAGAATTTTTATTAATTCCTATCAGTATTCCCCCCATTGCTCTACCAAAAGCAGACGTTCTGGTTGCAGAAACCCATTTCAGTTCAAAATTACAAAAATACTTATTAAAACAATCTACTTCTTGTTCACCTACAAATGTTTCTAACAGAATAATTATATCAAAATTAACCACAAAATTTAAAAAGTCATCATTAATTTTGGATTTAAGTCCCGCTACATTATAGGATAATACATTTATACATTCACCAACATCTCTCTGAACTCTTACGCATCGCTGAGACTTGGTCCAACGTCCTCATTTTGTATCTGTCTCCACCGAATCTTCCTGCGCTTGGATTCCCACCATGCCTCTACTGACACTATTCCGTCTACCATCAGATATCTTCTTGACGAATTCACTGAAATCTATACGAAAGAGCTGTCTCAGTTTCTTAAGTCCATCTTCTCCTTCCGCTATCAGCTGGTCGTCCTTCCACGTAAATGAACAGCCCTCCACCACCATTCGATCAAAAATAATTGGCATTCTTCGATGTCCCGCTACTCGTTCTATTTCTTTCCGAAGCTCCACCAAACGACCTCTCCTTTTTCTGACTGCCTGAGAGTAATCCCGATGTACGACATAGCCCGTTCCCTTCAAATTCCTTGTTTGGGCCATTATCCAGTTAATATCAGCATCTTCTGGTATATGTGCTATTATTGGTCCGTTTAATTGATTTCTAGATCCAGTAGGATGTGCTCGATTCACCCATATTTTATCGCTTGTTTGTAGAACATTTAAACAAAAATCTTTTATTATTTTGCAATAATCATCTCCCTGTTTATGTGTCAGACCCTTAAAGATCAAGTTATTTCTGCGCGAGCGCCCTTCCAAATCGTCTACCCTATCTACAATATATTTTTGATTTGCACGCAGTTCTTGAATTTCCTTCTTCAATTCTAAATTTTCCACTTTAAGCAATTCTAAATCCGTTGATAACGCTTGTAGATCTTCCTTAGTAGCTAAAGACGCCAATTTCTGATCCAACAAACTGCCCAGCGCCTCCATCAATTGAGAATGCGTCATGTCTCCAACTTTCTCCATATTGCTTATTTTCGAAGACCTATGTTTATTCTGGTTCTCACTATCCACTAACACTTCCGGAGATGAGTTTCCTCTAGAACGTTTAAAACCTCGTTTTGTTACTGGTGTAAAAAAATTTTCAATTCTTGAATTAGGCATATGCTTTCTAATTTAGTCTATTCAGTTTACCAAATATATAAACTCAATGACAATTGCTAGAATTTATATTGAAATCACACTAAAATAAAAAATTACACTTGTATGTAAAAATGCTGTTTTGTATTACTATCAATATGTTCAACACTTTAGTTATTAAAAAATGTGAATGGGGCAATATGCAGTTTCATTAATTTAAATTCATTAGGTCAATGCACCCACGTTTACCCCAACCAGCTGCTCAGAACATTTACAAACCGCACAAAACAAATAGATCAGAGATACAAGCTCCAGATAAACTGTGATAACGCTGAACCCAATTTTAAAGGTAAAAAACTGTCCACGGCCCGTGTAATCCGATGACGGACACAGATAGATGACGTAATAGATCTAGTTACTTAAAATATTTCAGTTCTTAAGTTGGCAAACGTTTGTTCAAAGTCCAAACAAATTAGACGCACACAGCAGCCTTCCTTCCGTCAGCCGAACCTAACCTATTTATACACGATGGTTTTCGAGTGAACTCATTTACTGACAGTACTCACAGTTTTCCTCGGATTTGCATATTACAACGAACTACAGGGTTATTTAAATTTATCTTGCATACCAAAAATTACGCACAAAATTAATTAAACTCGCTTTAAATTATTAAACTCACTGAGCAAAATAAGTGCTTCCTTCTTAGACGACTCAGTCTTGCCAACCTCTGGTGTAAAATATATATGTACAGCAAATTTAAATTGTACCATAACACCATTCTAATTAAGGATTTAACTATACACAGGACAATAATTTCACAAAAGTTACTATCTATATACAAATTATAAATTAAAACTGGGCTATATACATTATATACATTTATGTAACTACCATGCACATCATTTACCTATACAACTTGCCAAGAAACTTGTAACAATTCATAACACCATTCAAATTAAGGATTTAACTATACACAGGACAATAATTTCACAAAAGTTACTATCTATATACAAATTATATATTAAAACTGGGCTAT
>JAGFPH010003289.1:78309-125565 GCA_018207615.1 Philaenus spumarius | reverse complement strand
TATCTCATTCATATTTTCAATTAGACTAAATCTTTATTTAATTTATGCCTATTTATTTTGGTTGTGAAGAATGCTCAAACATACATAGCTCGTTTCTTTTCATACGCGCTTATCATTACTTTATTATTTCTTTTGTGTGTGTTAATTTATCAACATGACGGATACAGCGTTTAACCGTAAACTTACAAATTTAAAGCATAAATTATTTGAGAATGCTAAAGAGGTTGCGAATATTAATGAGAAAGGTAGGATTGCTCTGAAGGATAAGGAACAACAAATTGCCTTCAAAGGCATATTTAAACTTATCGATAAATATTACTCTCGTTTTGAGACGTTATAGGATGAAGTTAATGATCTGTGCGAAGAGGATAATAAACAATCTGAATTTCTACAGAAGCAGATACAACATTACAAACCAAAACCAAGCGGTACTATTTTGAGGCTTATGCTAATTATGAAGTGTTTCAAACCATACCATTACCTTTGCAATCAACCACGTTGCATAATGAAACTCATTTTAGCTCTGATACTCGAAACCATAAAACCTTCCTCGCATTAATTTACCACATTTTAATGGTCAAATTACGAACTGGCATAAATTCAGAGATGCGTTTACTTCCATCATTCATAATGACGCTATGCTTTCTAAGATGGAGAAGTTTCATTACTTAGTGTATTCTTTAACCGGTACAGCTTCCGCAGTTATCAACAACTTGCCCATAATTGACGATAACTATGAGCTTGTTTGGACAGCGCTTAACAACACGTTCAACAACAAAAGAATTTTGGCTTCTGCTTATCTGAATCAGCTGTTTGCATTTCAACCACAACAGGGAAAAACTTCTGTAGATTCTATTCAATCCTTTCTTTCCCAGATTTCAGACAACATATCAGCATTTAAGCTACTTAATACTCCAAACGAAACGGATTTCATTTTATTTCATATCGCCGTACATCTTTTGGACTCTCATACAAGAGAACAATTTGAATTTTCACACAAAGAAAAAGATTTTCCTGTTTTTGATGACCTTACTAAGTTTTTACGAGAACGGTGCCTATCCCTTCAACTAGCGAGTGGAACCTCACTGCCAAATACAGTTCTATCTTTGAAACCTAATACGTCTAAACTAACGACCACTCGCTCTACTAAGCTCTCTCTGTTCACTCAATCCTCATCAGATGACTATAACAAGAATCATACTCCAGAAAAGCCATGCTTTTTCTGCAGTTAGGGAATTCACACTCTTTATAAATGTAAGCTTTTTCTGGACACAGCACCAGCGGAGAGACAGAAAAGACTTCAACACTGGCAAGGATGTAGGAACTGTCTACACCAAGGTCACGTTATTAGAAATTGCAAATCTAAACACAGCTGCCGAATCTGTTAGCGAAAACATCATTCATTATTACACATCTCAACAAGGAATTCTGCTATAGAAAACAAATGGCATGATCCAAATAGACATTCTGCCGCAACTAATCAAGAGAAAAAGGTGATTGCTGCCACTCTCTCCTCAACTTTATCAGCTGCCACACCTCGACATGGCCACGTTCTTCTTCTTGGCACAGCTCTGGCACAAATTCAAGATTCATCGGGTAATTTTCAATCTATACGCTTAATCGTTGATTCTGGCAGTCAGCATTCTTTCATCACCAAGAAATGTCTCTTGCGTTTAGGACTCCCAACGTTTCCTTTTCATCGCAAAATCAGCGCCATCGGACAAACTGCATATGATGGAGCTAAAGGAAAAGTCTTCTGCTGCCTTAAGCCTAGAAACTCTTCTATACCAGTTTTCAAAACTGGAGCTGTTGTTATTGACCATATCACTTCACACATGCCGAATTTTGTTATGCCTCATAATCTCTGTACAGATTACATGAAATTTGAACTTGCTGATCCAAAATTTTGGAAATCTCAACCTGTTAAATTTCTACTTGGGTCAGATCTGTTTCCTGACATATGGTTGGGAGAAACCATTACTTTACATTGTGATCAACCAAAATTACTCTCATCAGTTTTTGGTTATATTGCAACGGAATGAGTCACTACTTGTTCTTCCACCAGACCTGACGCTTCTTTCTTTACCACCGTTCAAGAAGCAGATAATCTTCACACCCAATTACAGCGCTTCTTGGAACTTGAAGAGCCTGCTCCTTGCAACTTGGTCAATCCAGAAGATGCTTCTTGTGAAGAACATTTCCAAACTACTCACTATCGAAAAGACAATGGACAGTATGATGTTCGACTACCCTTCAAACAACAGGACTTCTCTCTTGGAAACTCATACTACTCTTCCTTGAAAAGATTCCACAGTTTAGAAAGAAGACTCGATCAAAATGCTGCATTGCGAGCCGATTATTCTACTTTCATGAAAGATTACCTGGATATGGGTCACATGGATCTCACCAACACCTTCGAAAATATATCATACCTCATCACGGTATTACCAAGGAAGATCGTTCTCAACTTAAACTGCGGGTAGTTTTTGATGCTAGCGCCACAACTTCTCATTCTTTAGGCTCCTTAAATGATCACCTTATGATCGGCCCAAAACTACAAAAAGATATCAGAGATATTCTCTTAAGATTTCGATTACACCCTGTAGCCTTTGTCGCTGATGTAATTAAAATGTACAGACAAATCCTTCCTCGGGATAGACCTTATCAACACATTTTCTGGCGATTCAACAATGCTGATGCCATTAAAAAATATGAATTCAATACCGTCACCTACGGCTTGAGACCTGCTCCCTTCCTAGCTCTACGAGTTATGAAGCAACTTGAACTGGATGAAGGATCCAATTTTCCTAAGGCCTCCTCTGTTCTTTCTCGAGACATGTACATTGATGATCTTGTGACAGGTGCATCCTCAGTCGAAGATGCATTATAATTACAGCAAGAAGTAATTTCCCTTCTTAGTAAAGGACAATTCAAACTTAGCAAATGGGCTAGCAATTGCCTTCCCCTTGTAGAAGCTGCCAACTGTGACACCCAAACTTCTAGCTTGACATCTAGTGACGAAAATCATGTCAAGATCCTTGGTCTGCATTGGAACCCTACAACGGATGTTTTTTCCTACAAAATTCAAGAGTTTGCAACTCACAACACTAAGCGGTCAATTCTCTCTACGATTGCCAAGATTTATGATGCTTTAGGATTTCTAGCGCCTTCAATATTCATTGCTAAACAGCTAATACAAGACTTATTTAAACTTCGTGTGGACTGGGACGCTGAAATTCCTCCTCATTTATCACTTGTTTGGAAGAATTTTGTCAACCAACTTTCACTACTCGAATCTCTTCATATTAGTCGATGGATCACTACTCAAGAACCGTACAGCTTTCAACTTATCGGTTTTTCTGATGCATCATCTAAAGGATACAGCGCTGCTATTTATTTGAGGATCATTAGTAATCAAACTCCGACTCATTTGCTAACGGCGAGAACGAAACTAGCCCCCATAAAAACTATTTCTATTCTGAGGCTAGAACTTTGTGCCGCTCATTTGTTAGCTAAAACCTTTCATGCAATTCGCAATTCCATCAGTTCTTTGATACTAAAAGCCCAATTAGAACCGATACTTTTCACTGATTCTTCAGTGGTTCTAGGCTGGCTTAACACTCCATCTTATCAACTAAAAACCTTTGTTGCTAATCGCGTGTCTTCTATTTCGGATCTCACGGACATTACCTGGTGGAGACATGTTATCTCTACTGATAACCCGAGTGGTTGGATCAAGAGGACTTCTAACAGAAAACTTATTCCTCAAGACCTTTGGTGGTACGGATCTAAGTGGTTGAAGTTAACCGAAGACAATTGGTCTCGGTCCAATATAAGCTATGCTCAAGCTGACTTGCCTGAAATAAAAACGGAACCTCAAGTATGTATGGCAACCTCGACTGAATCAGAACTGATAACGTTAATGTTGAGTTATTCCTCGTACCCTAAACTACTTCGAGTCCTCTCCTGGACCCGAAGATTTCTTCACAATTGTCAGGTACGAATGATGAAACTAGATTGCAAGCAAGGGCCTCTTCATTTAAGTGAAATTCGAGATACACTTCTCTGTTGCAGCAAACTTATTCAACAACATTATTTCTACCAAAGTGGCAGGTATCATGATGAGGATGTTTTTAAACATACACCACATTTCGGAGGGCTCTGGGAAGCTGCTGTCAAATCTACGAAAACGGTTCTACGTAAAGTAGCTAGCTGGTGACACGCCTCCGACCTACGAAGAAATGTATACGCTGCTCAACAGGATTGAAGCAGTCCTCAACTCGAGACCATTGGGCAGTTTATCTCACAGCCCAAATGAGATCAATTATCTATCTCCAGCTCATTTCCTGGTTGGTGGTCCACTGCTAACGCCACCTCAACCATCGCTTCTGCATCTCCATGACTCTCGCCTCTCGCGACGGCAACACCTCCAAAAGATGTCTCAGCATTTCTGGACAAGATGGAGGCTAGAATACTTGACCACTCTGCAGAGACGAAATAAGTGGACGAAACCAAATCCAAATCCACAAATAGGCGTTGTAGTATTGCTCAAAGAGTCGAATACTCCCCTTCTTCAATGGCCATTAGCACGGATTGTACAACTACATCCTAAGTGAAGATGGCATAGTACTAGTTCTCACTGTTCGAACACAACATGCTACACTCACCAGAACTGCAGTTAAACCGATCCCTTTGCTACCTCTCTCAAAATATAGCTTTTGATCACGCAGTTGTAGAAATCTCATAAGAGATTTCGGTGGGCGGTATGTTTTAGCATTCTAATGTTTTTTAAATTGTAAGTATGTTTGATGTTTTCTGAATGGCTACTAGCCTAACCGGTGACATGTCTGTGGCGAACTTTAGTCTAATTCAAAGCAAGGTACGTTAGTTAGACGTTAGACTCTACATGAATAATAACAACTGTAACCGTACAATCTCAGTGGAAGGACCACGTTGCCGTGTAGTGTGTCGTTCAGTTTATATATCAATAATATTGCCGATGTTTCTAACGAATTCAAAATATTACTAGCGTACAACGATTGAGTTGCATACCTGTACAGGTTGGAAATTGTGAACATTAACAGTGACATTCTTTTGTTTATATTGTGAACATTAACAGTGACATTCTTTGGTTTATGAACAGTTAAATTGTGTACCAATTGTCCCAGACAGTTCTGCAATTATACGTATATAGGTATTTTAGTTATAATTAGGTTAAGTACCATTTTGGCAAGGCGCCTAGTTTTCTTATGTTTATGTTATGTTCATATTTTGGCTACGTAATAATATTTTGGCATATAATTAATTGCATACGTATTACAAAGATTACTATATAAATGCTGATAGTTGTCAGTGCAAAAGATTATTTATTTTACAGATTATGTTTTGGTTAACTTTAGAAGCAAAATCTTATTAATTGTCTTTTAATAATAAGTATAAATCATTTGACGCAGTATTTAATTTGTCAAGAATAATCATTAAACGATTATATTGTAATGCCAAATGTTGGTCGTTACTTTGACCCCGTTTCCTCATAGCGTGACATTAATTGCGTTTAGATTATTATTAAAATTAAATTGTAAGGCTGACAGTTTTACTCTTTCAAATACAGTCCACTTTTATCTAAGTTTATAGACGCTAATCAATCTGGGAGTTGTCATGATGTGTTTAGTTTGGCAGTCAGTGCATTGCTGAATTGGGCGTTTTTGGACGACAAACCATTGATTGCGTCGCCAGTAACATTGTTGTTAGACCAAAACTACTTTACGTTTGACAACAAATACTATATCCAAAAGGACGGTTTAGCCATGGGTTCGCCACTCTCAGGTTTACTTGCAGACATCTATCTAAACCATTTTGAGAACAAGTACCTCCTACCAAATTTAAATAAAATGCACAAACATATTTGTATATAGTATTTGTGACTTGTATTTGTAAAAAATGTGTGGAATAAAAAAATCTTGAATCTTGAATATATATACCGTCAACTGGGGTGACTTTAGCCCTTTGGGGGGACTTTAGCCCAAGGTAAAAAAAAAGATTAAATCTTATGTCAGTTTGTTATTTTTGCTCCAAATTCAGTGATTCTATGATCATTTCTTAGCTTCAACTATGCTCTTCAAATTTCCATCTATGCACTTGTTACTCTATGTTCCTTTCAATCATTCAACTGATGTTATAAAGTCGTCTGCTAGTCGAGTGAAAATTTATGCTGTCCAAATTCCATTGCTACAAACTGTACTTACATTATTTTAATATAGGTAAGTGATAAAACTTATTCTTTTTAGAGTTTAGAAACATGATATCAATGTGATTTAAAGGTTAATATTTTAGTTTATTTTTTATTGGTTATGTTTGTCCTTGGGGTGACTTTAGCCCAAGTTTTGGGGTGAGATTAGCCCAAGTGTTTTTAGGTTAGGTACATTGCAATGTCCATGGATTATATGTTTGTTTAAAAAATGTAGGCAGTTCAACACTTAAATTTTTCTCTACAAGTAAATCTAATAGATGTTTTATTATTTCAGATCATTACAACAATGCCAAGAGACTATAAAAAGACACTGGGCTCCAGGACTTATGCTAATTATTCTGCAAAGACATTGGAAGAATGTTTAAGAGCAATTCGATCAAAGGAAATAACCCAGCGTGCAGCAGAAAAGAAATATGGAATTCCGCGGGCAACAATTAAGAATAAGTTAGCTGGTAAACATTCCAAGGTAATCGGAGGTAAGACAATGTTTACGACTGAAGAGGAGTTAACTTTTAAGAATCACCTTGTGAGGTTGGGTGATTTTGGATTTCCTCTGAGTGAACTTGAATTTCGTTTTACTGTGAAATCTTATCTTGATAAACTGGGAACTAAAATTGCCAAATTCAAGAACAATTTGCCAGGCTATGAATGGGTCAAAGGTTTTTAAAGCGTCATCCTGATCTGTCAAGTAGGATCAGCAAAAATATTAAGAAGGTAAGAGCCCAAGTTAGTGCAGATGATATTAACAGCTATATGGATAATTTAGCTCCAGTAGTTGAGAATGTCCCACCTAACCAAATCTGGAACTATGATGAGACAAACTTAACTGATGATCCTGGAAGTAAACGGCTCTAAGTATATTGAGAACATATGCAACTTTTCTAAAAGTTCGACGTCTATAATGATTTGTGGAAATGCCGAAGGTGTATGTTTGCCACCATACGTAGTTTACAAATCGGAACATTTGAGGTCAACGTGGGCTGAGAATGGTCCAGAAAATGCTCGTTACAACCGTACAAAGAGCGGATGGTTTGACGCTAACGCATTTGAAAATTGGTTTGAATCACTATTCCTTCCAGCCATCAAACATCTACCTGGTCCTAATATAATGATTGGAGACAACCTTTCTTCTCATATTAATATCCGTGTTCTTGAGTTGTGTGAAAAGAACAATATTAGGTTTGTTTGCCTGCCTCCGAATACGACACATCTTACCCAGCCATTAGACGTCGCTTTCTTTTCTCCTATGAAAAGAAAGTGGCGGGATATTTTGAGGAAGTGGAAAGAGTCTAAATCTAGCACAAAGTTCCAAACAGTCCCCAAAGATATATTCCCAGGTCTCTTAAAAGAGCTTATGAATGGCCTAAAAGAGAATCAGGCTCAAAATCTTATATCAGGCTTTGCAAAATGTGGCATTTATCCATTCAACAGAGAAAAGTTAATTGATCGTCTCCCTAAAAACCTGACTGATGTTGAAATTAGTTATGTTGGAGAGGCATTTTTGTCGCAGCTTGAGAAGAAAAGAAGTGATTATGTCAACCCATCTGACGCAGCGAGGAAAAAGAGAAAAAAGCTGGAAGTTGTTGCAGGGAAGAGTATTTCATTTACAGAAATCTCTGCTGCCATGAATGAACCAGGACCTTCAACAGTAGGAGTATCAGCACCAAAACCTAGGCCTAAAAGAAGAAGACAAAGGAAGTGTTCCACGAGTTCTTCGTCCGAAGACCACTTAGATGAAGAGGTACCACTTGAATCAGATGGAGAATCTGAAACATTCTCCGAGTTTGAAGATGGCTTAGCAGCTGATTTCAATAGACCTATTACTGCTGCTGTTACTACTACTACCAGTAAGTCCAAGGTTGCAAAGTCAAAACTAAAACCCGAAGATTGTCATATTGACAATTTTGTTATTGTTTTATATAATGGTCAACAATATCCAGGGAAAATTACTTACATCAGCAAGGAAGGGCTCACTGTGGAGTGCATGGAAAGGATGTTGAAGTGTTGGAGATGGCCAGACCGAATCGACTCACACGAGTACGAGTGGGAAAATGTGGTGTGCAAAATAGACCCGCCAAAAATGATATCAAAAAGAAATCAGTTTTTGATTCCAAAACTAGATAATTTCATTTGAGTATTTTAAAGTGTGTTTAAATATTTTATTTGTAGCCATTTGTAAAAAATATAACAAATATGCTATTATTATTTGTGTTTTTTATTATTTACCGGTTTTTTACAAGTTAAAAATATTGCTATATACTTTTTTATATTCATATTAGGATAAAGAACAAGTAATAGTGGTCTAAGATTATCCCAAGTAATATAATAGCTTGTTTTCTATGGATTTAAGAATTTGGGCTAAAGTCACCCCAAATCGGTATCAGCTTTAGCCCAATTTTAAACTTTATTTTTTGGGTACAAAATTTTAGCAAAAGCAATCACTTATTATATCAAAATGTTCATCTGTGTAACGTCTCACGGACTAGTTACAACCTTTCTATCATTTATCCTTACCGACACTTCCCAAATAGTTTCCCTTTTCTCCGCCAGACGTCGACTCCGTACGGTCCCTGCTATTCTTATAAGGCACGGACTTTATCTGACAGTCGACAGCTGATCCATATCTCATTAGTTAAAATTTCGCTTTGTCATGAGAGCTTCTAGAAAGGTCGGCCATTACGAACAAAACCTTTAAGACGCTGCAAAGTCGTAGTTATGTTGTTACACTTTAAATAATTTAGTCGCGATTTTAACGACGGTGTGTCGCTAAATAACATGACTTTCTTCTAAACCTTTGTTTTCCGGATACCAGGTATGAATGTTTTTAGCTTTACCTTGATAATTATAAAATATTTACTTGTAAAACTTAATAAGGTTATTTCCACCTTTGGTTTATGAATAACTTTCCTAACTCATTTTGTTCAATTTAATAGAGAAACCTATGTATTTCATTTTTACTACAGCCTAATTTTTAAATGCAAATCTTACAGCCTACAAAAACTTTAAAGCCGATACCATGTTGGTTATTACTAAAGCCTAAACATATTTCAACAAAACTGGCCTAAACTGCTCTGTATTAATTAACTATAACTGTGTAGTTTTCTGCAGTGTAACCAATATTGAAAACTTTTAATAAGCTATAAGCATAATATTACTGATATAGATATTATGTAACTAAACGAGAACATTTTTATGTTACCATGTGGTTTACCTAACATGTAGAGACAGCCTTATGCAACATTACACATGTTGTATTAACCATTACAATCTAAGTAGCAATTTGTCACCTTGTGCTACAAATTTTAATAAAACAGCCAACTCAAAGAACTATCATTTTTATGCTTATTTAAATTAGCTGCAAGTTTTCTAAAAAGGAACTGTTATTTATGTTATGCAGTTACACTGGTTCAACTCCAGGAGATATTAAATAATACAATGGCATAACCTACACTACAGCTACGCCTTGAAAAGGCCTACCTTCCAACAGAACTTTTAAAAAATAATAAAATATTTCTACAGTGCTTTAGTTAAAGACAGTATTTAATTTAAAATATGAACGATCTGCAGTTGTTCTTTTTCTTTTGTGTTAAATGTTAAATAGGCTGTATTTTTGAAAAGTAATTTTTGTATATGTGTACTATTTAGGATATGTTAGTATTTAATAATTGGGAGGAGCAAGCTAGCACATTTTGGAACTTAGCCCTAAGGGCTGCATATTAGAAATTTTATACCTTTTTTTTTATATATACAGAGAGACGTCTCATAATAAATTTTGTCTATTGATTCAATTATTTATAATTACCTTTTAGAGTTGGCCAACGACATATATACATTTATTCTTAAAACAAATCCATGGTATTTCATGTTAAAACTTTGTAACTTGTTAATCTTTTTCTGTATAAATTCTGTAATTATTATTAAAAGGGAGGGTTTTGATTTTATTTTTGGGGAGGGCTTTTAAATTCAACTTAATAAAATATGTATGTTTTCTTTTAAATCTCAAACTTTTCTTGTATTAAGGGCATATTAATAATTTCAATTTTTGCATTAAGGGCATATAAACTTTTTTTATTTTGGTTAATAAAGCCAAAAATTATATCTATTTCCATGGTTTATTGAGCTAACCTCTAGGTATCCTGTGTATTGTAAGAGATAAGCTGAAACATTCCTACTTTTGGTGATATTTAAATTCTAAGGTAAGTTTTGAACAGTACCAATCTATTTGGCCCAGTATTGCTTCCGTTCCCTTAATTATTCTTTGGTAAGATTGGTACATCTGTTTGTTTAGAAACATTAGAAAAACATATCATTTTTTTTGTAACAGATTTTGTTGTGATTTTTGATACTAAATGTGTGAAAAACACGAATATTGGGCCAAAGTCACCCCAGTTGACGGTACTATACAAGATACGTAGACGACACATTCGTAATCTTTAATGGTACTACTAGGCAGATCGAAAATCTCAAGAATTATATGAACAGCATCAATAGCTACATGAAATTCACATGTGAAACAAAAGTAGATTCAAAACTTAATTTTCTAGATCTGACAATAACAAAACAAACAGACCAATTTAAATATAAAATTTACAGGAAACCCACAACTACAGACATCACAATACACTCTACATTGCACCATCCCATATCTCAAAAAACTGCCGCATATAATAGCATGTTACACAGACTTCTCACTATACCACTCGAACAAGAAGATTATTTGGAGGAACTGAATACAATTAAATATATCGCCACAGCTAATGGATATAGATGTACTATGATAAACACCTTATTATTAAAAAAACAAAATATAATCTGTAAACCTTTAAAACCTCAAGATAAGACTACATACATAGCTTGTGAATATGGAAACATACTTCCAAATATAATTTCAAAAAATTTAAAGAAATTAAACATCACTACAGCATTCCGGACTAACAATAATATCCAAAAATTACTGTCCCAAAAAATGGACAAAGATCCCAAATGTAAAACTGGGATATATAAATTAGTTTGTGACGATTGTAATTCATTTTACATAGGCCAAACAGGTAGAGCGTTCCACCAGAGATTTATAGAACACCTACCAAAAAGGAGCATAGATGGAAATAAATCTAATTATGCACGCCACCTGATAGACACTAACCACGGCTACACGAGTTTTGAAACTAATTTGATACCAATACATATATGCAAAAAAGGCAAAATTATGGATGCTATTGAGGAATATGAAATTTACAAACTTTAAAGAACAACGACATCCTAGTTATGAATGACCAGCTTCATTTTTCCTCAAATATACTGTACGACACAATTATCAGTATGCAAGATAACAAGGGTCCAAGTCACCGCCAACGTAGACCTAAAATTACATAACCGTGAAGCGGCAGTTGTCCTTGGACCACCGTACGGGATGCATCCCACGCTAATCACGCTAATAATTTAATGTGTTTTCAGTGTTTGTGTTTTATGTGTTTGTTTATATGTTTGACGACCTCGTAAGAGCGACTACTTATCTGAAGATGGAGTGAATCTCCGAAACGTGTAATATAATAAAAGAAAAAAGAAGTCACGTGACGGAAAAATACAAAATAAGTAAACTTTAATTTAATTTACATTTTTAAAGATACTATAGCTTAATATTAATAAATATTTGATGTAAGAGACATAGACTAAAAAGGTACAACTTAGAGCACAAGCAAACCTAAAGTGCGGGTATAAACTTCATTTATGAAAGAACAGTTTAAAATAGACAATCTGAAATGTAACCAGATATTTTTAATCAATCCGTATTCAGATTGGGTTGAGAAGTGTTAAAAATATAGTGAATCGTCTATGCAAAAACATAGAATCGATCGATCATAAGAGACTAAGAAATGATTTTTGTATAAATTGAGTTGTACGACAAAAAAAATCAATACATCTTCAAGGTGTCCAGCATCCTTGAATTCCTTGAAAACCGGGAATTGTACGGGAATTCAGACTGCCATGAAAAACCCGTGAAATTTACGGGAATTCTGCAAAAAATCCTTGAAAAAATTTATTTGAATTGTTGGGAGTTTTAGTTTATTTCCTAGCAATTTTCGTGCTCTGAGTAAAAAAGTAATATTTTTTCTGGGTCAGATGTGTTGAGGGAAACATCCTGGTATTGTTTCTGTACTATTTTTAGAAACACCTGCTTCCACTCGAGGTGTTTCGTAGCGGTAGTATGAATGAAAGTATCAAAGTATTGATTGTGCGCGCATACACGGGACAGTATTATTTATGTTGTATTGTGTTGTATATGTTTTAAGTGTGTTTTTAATTATTTTTATTCACCAGACGATGGACGAATAATATGTCCGAAACACTTGTCGTGATACTTATAAAATAGAAGGATTACTTCAAAAAAAGGATTGCTGGCGGTGAGTTAAACCACAAATTAGTCATTTAAGCATATCCGGTGCTCTAGATTACTTATTGTAATCAAAGTATTATCAGTATTGGTTTTGCTGCATACGACTATTTCTTGCTGTAATGAAACAGAGCGGTTCCCTGATCCCATTTATTTTCACTACACGGATACGATAAAAACTGGGAGCATACGATAATTTCGGACCGGCAATGAGAGCGCCGGTTGCCTGTTTTACATTGTGAGATTCAGTGATCTTATTTCAATCAATCCAATAGAACAACACAACAGTCAACAATGTGGTGTGATTTATTACGTAGTTTCTTTATCTGTAAGAAATGAGGATCTAGGAATTCTTCTAAGTCTATCATAAGTGATTTTGTAAAATTTAATTGCGTTCGGAAGTGAGTTTATTGTTCATCATTATTTGTACTTTCTTTTGTTCATGTTCCCCTGTATCTGGCTGCTTGATAATTATTAATTGAGGTAAGTTGTACATATTATCACCATACATTTTAATAATAATTAATTATTAGGTAGGAATGGGTCAATTCTCGATACCACCGATACTTTAGCTTTGGTATCGAGAATCGATAGTCAAAACTCGATACCGATACCAAGAGATACTCAGTTGTCAGACCTGCCCGTTCTCGTAAATCTCGTATTGACAGTCTCCCAGACGGAGACTCCGTGAATGTAATCTCCGTTATTTGCAATCGCATTCTCTGTATTTTAATTCAATTCAGTATTTAACAATTAAAAATATCAGTAGGGAAAATGTAAAATATTCTTTATTTATGTATGTAGACATTTTCATCAGTACAATGTTTAGGCAATTGTTTCCTTTGTTAAGTAAACGCTTCTTGTTTTATTTTTATTCATGTGTATGCTGTCATTTGTACACAAGAAGTCAAGTAGGCTCAAGGACAACCACTTATGGATTCTTTTATTGTCATGTCTATTTATAGAATAGGGTGTCTACTGTGACGAAAAATAACACATTTTATAAACTGTAAACAGACGAGAAGACTCGGACAGTCATTTGCAGGAATATGTAAGGAATCTGATTATTACATTTTTTAAATTCTTGCACACTAGTTTCTTTTCTTGTTTTTCAGATAAAATGGCTTCTTGAATTCGGGGAAAAACCAAATATCAGGTTTCTTGGACCAGAGAGTTTCCATGGGTTGAGGCAGTCCAGGATAAGATTTACAGTGCAAGGTGCAAGCTGTGCAAAGCGGATTTTTCCATGGAGAGCATGGGAAGGCAGGCTTTGCTTAGCCATCTTAAAGGGAAAAAACACCTATCAAACATAACAAACTTAGAAAAAACCACTCCTCTGAAAGCATTTTTAACACTTAAAGAATCAGCAATCCCGAAACCATCAACGGCAACAACTGAACAAGAACAACATATATTGCAAGAAGACCAAACTCATTCTGAGTATACCTCACCTGCGCAATTTTTATCTTCCACTAGTTCAACCTCAGGCGAAAAAAGACATACAGCGCTAGTGCAACCCACTTTGTCTAAAAGATAATGAAACACTTTTCATTGCGAGATGCCACAAGTTGTATTGATTTGTTTAAGTTAATGTTTCCAGATTGTGAAATTGCTTCTTCAATGAATTTGCAGAAGACCAAAATCTTTTACCTAATTGTTTTTGGCATATCTTATTATTTTGAGACTAACCTGCTTAAGAGAAAATCAAAGCCAGTCCAGAGTTCATTGTTGGCTATGATGAAAGCCTAAATAAAATAGCACAACGACAACAGATGGGCATAACAGTAAGGTTCTGGGATGAGTAATGAAAACAAGTTGAAGTCCGTTACTTGACCTCAGTGTTTCTAGATCGTACCAGGGCAGAGGACTTACGAGACGGCTTGATTAAAGGTCTTGAAGGTGTAGGTTAGAAGAAGACTATACGGGTCTCCATGGATGGCCCCAATGTAAATTTTAAAACATTGAGATTATTAAAGGAAGAAAAGAGCAGGATATTGAAAGTTCTAAGCTATTAGACATAGGTTCATGCGGTTTACATACGGTCCATTGTGCTTTCAAAGCAGGAATGAAGGCAACTTCTTGGGATATTGTGGAATTTTTGAGAGCACTGTATAACCTTTTCAAGGATGTCCCTGCACGCAGAGGAAAATTTATAGAGATAACCAAATCCGAACTTTTCCCTCTGAAGTTTTGCCAAATATGTTGGATCGAGAATGTGCGCGTGGCTGAGAGAGCCTTAGATATGCTTCCTGGTTTAAAAAAGTATATTGAGGTGGTGGAAGAGTCAAATTCTAAGCCTTCGTGCAATGTGGTGAGAAAAGCAGTAAAGGACAACATTTTACGTGCCAAACTTGTCTTTTTTAGATCCATAGTCGAAGAACTGGAACCTTTTTTGACGGATTTTCAGACTTCTAGTCCAATGGCTCCTTTTCTGTATGATCTAATTATGGGCCTGGTCAATAAGTTTTCTAAAAGATTTGTAACAAAAGATGTGCTTGCATCCACTTCTATTAAAAAAATTTACCTTAATAAAGAGAGCAATCTTTTACCAGCAAAAGAAGTTGATCTTGGATACTCAACTAGGCAAGCTATCAGGAAATGTAAGGAGCAACAACCAATCCCAGACAAAATTCTACTGGAATTCCAGACACAATGTTTGAAATGTCTGAATACATTACATTACATTACAATTACACTATTTACATTATATCTAGTAGTCGTTGAATATCGTCATATTCGGTATTTTCTACATCCTCGTTATCACTCTCACCTGTAAAACCTGACTCATAACCACAGTCAATAGCATCGCACCTTACTTGTTCTTCTCAATTTAGAAGTCTTCTTATTAAATTTCAGTCTCGAGTGGAACTCAAAGGTGTTATTCTGTCTATGCCGCCATCATAATTTGTTGCAATATATAATTTCCATTCGTGTTTCCGATGACATGGAAACTTCATTACAATTTCCCACTTTACTCTTACATCAAAACTTTCGATAATGATTTTATGTTTTAAATTATTTATTAAAACTATTATATTTAACGTATGTCTTCTAATTTTGTAGTTTAATACTTCTAAGTCATTCACTGGATAATGTAAGCCCCTTAAAATCAACTGCCCTAAAACATGTCGTTTAAACAAAACATCATTTTTCCTTACAGGCACAACAAAGACGTGAACCAGCATTGTGGACTTAGACTGTTTTTACTGTCTTTTACAGATATGTCGACGATACATTCATAATTTCCAACGGAACATTTAGACAACTGGAACTCATGAAAAATTATGAATACTATAAACACCAAAATGCAATTTACAAGTGAGACGGAACTTGACAACAGACTACATTTTCTTGATGTAATGATTATTAAAGATTCTGACAAGCTCCGGTATAACATATACAGAAAGCCTACAACTACCGATACCACAATACACGCTGACTCACATCACCCTATATCTCATAAAACAGCTGCTTATCATAGCATGGTGCACAGATTGGTGACAATACCCCTAAATAAGGAGGAATTTACGGAGGAACTCAACGTCATTAAATACATTGCCACAGCTAATGGTTTTGATAGTCGATGATTGATAGAATGTTAGCAAAAAGACAAAGGAAATCCACAATAATGAAACCTAAAGAAAAGAGGTATTATATGGCAAGCGATTACAGTAACATTTTACCAAAAATCTTGTCGACAAATTTAAAAAAACTTAATATCACGATGTCATTTCGAACTAATAATAATATCAAAAAACTTCTATATCAGAAACGAGAAACGCCTTTAGAACAAAAAACTGGTGTTTATAAAATAAAGTGTGACGATTGCACTAAATTCTATATAGAGCAGACAGGACGTACATTTCATCAAAGACTTAAAGAACATCTGCCAAAAAAGAACATTAATGGCATTAGGTCAAATTACGCACGCCACCTGGTGGACCATTCGTGCATCGATTTCAATACAAATATGGAACCGTTACAAATCTGCAGTAAAGCCAAATATATGGATGCCATCGAAGAATATGAGATCTATAAAGCCTTTCAAGGTAATAAGGACTTACTATTGAACGACCAATTATGCTTTTCTTCGAACTTAATATACGACACAGCAATCGTAATTCATGATATCAATCTTGAATAAACAATTTATGTAGACCAATTGCTAAGTATTAGGCATGAAACGTCAGTCGTCCATGGACTATGTAATGGTACCCACCGTGTTGTAACTTTGTGTTGTGTGTTTGTGTTGTGTAATATGTTGTGTAACTTTTATATTTTAATGTGTTGACGATCTCGAGAGAGTGATTCTCTGAGGATGAGGCACAAGCTCTGTAACACGTCAGGAAAACTGAAGCAAAGAAGTCACGTGGCGGAGCCAAATGAGGTAAATTATTGTTTAATTAAACAAACGTGACTTGGATACTAAAACAAAATGAATCTCATACAGAGTTGTATGTATTAACATTGTATTTAGTTTCAGGATGACAAGTTCCTGTAATTGGTCGCAGGATGAGGAGGAGTTATTTAGTAAAGAGAGCGACTGGTGGCGAGAGGACGAGAGACTTTTTGAAGAGTTAGCGGGGATGAACGAGTGGTGGGAAGGAGCGGCGGCGTAGACACGGGAGGTAGAGGAGTCTATGGATTCGTACGACGAGGAAGAGGCGGCTGCCTACTTGAAAGCGGATAGGAGGCAGCATCTGCTCAGTTTCTCCAGCGATGGCAGTGAAGGAGGTGTTGATATGGAGGAGGGGGACGTCATAACTATATCTTCTGAAGAAGAAGAGGACGAGGAGGTGGAAGTGAGTGAGGAGAGTACCAACAACACCGACAGAACTATAGTTATTACCCGTGTGGTATACTGTATACTTCGAAATATTTATACAGCATACCGAAACGGGTATAACATAACTGTCAAGGGTGGTGAAGAACCGCCCTAGAAAATGTTTGAACTTTTTTTAAATAAAATTAAATTGTTGATAAAATTGTACTGTTTATACGCTTTATTATTTCAACTACCTCATCTTCATAAAGAATTTTAAATAACATCAACAATGACATTTTTATAATAATATTTTATTGAATAATAATATTTAATGAGTACAAATTATATACACAAAATTAAAAAGCTTTTACACATTGAAAACAATAATAAGTTACATTCATTATAAAACAAATGTATTCTAAAATTAATAATAATATTTAAGGATAACAAATTATTTACACAAATTTAGAAAGTTTTGACATATTGAAAACAATAATAAGTTACATTCATTATAAAACAAATGTATTCTAAAACTAATAATAATATTTAAAGGAATACAAATTATTTACACAAAATAAAAAGTTTTAACATATTGAAAACAATAATTAGATACATTCATTAATTTCGTTATAAAACAATTGCAGTCTAAAATAATTTACAAACATATCCAAACACAACGTTTTAATTTCTGATAAAAGCAAGTTTTTATTATATGTATCACATTTTATAATACTTGTATCTATTTCATTCAAAAATTTCACTAAGTAAGTTTTAACAACAGAATCGTCTTTTACTGATAATAATATATCGTTGGTATATTTGATAATAATTCACTCACTATAATTTGTTTGACGTCTTGAAAACAGTTGAACACAGACAGTGATATCAGAGTACAATGGTTGAAGTAATTGGAAATGCATTGTGCCATCTGTAACATGCCTTTCCATGTAGGTTCCTGGATGATGAGTGCATCTGGTAGATAAAGTTGAGGCTGAATGCATAGTAGTTCACGAATTAAAATAGATTTTTTGCCATACGACATTTGGAATACAACTTGATGTTTGTCCAAGTCAAAATTTTCATAGCGTTGCTTTTCATCCATAAATAAATTAGAAATTAAGTTTGCGTTTTGTAATAGAATTTTCCATTCAGAAATACTTAATGATACCCCACAATTTGAATCTGATTTACATATTTGAAGTCTTGGTTCGAACAACTTTTCTCCATCCACACCGATTATAACAACCTTACTTTTACTTTTGTTTAGAGAATACCACGAGTTCAAAAGTAATGCAGGTAAAGGTCTATTGGTAATCTTCTCCCCCATACTCGATGCCACTTTTTCCATATTTACAGAAATATTCCTTGTCTTTTTCTCGTAAGGCTTGTACTGTCTTCTAGTGTCCATGTTAAACTGTGGGATAGCCCGTTAGTGATCTGTTTTTATAGGCCTGTAAATTATCATTGCGCATGCGTCAACTCTTAGAATAAAGCCTAGAAGTTGTTTCCAAACACTTTGTTGAATAAATACAGGACTTTGCTATCGTTACGGTACGTGTTGCTTGAAAACAAAGATAAAAAATCTTCCAACAAAGCTCCTAATGTTTTAAAGTACAAAAACATTATACAATATTGACCGCATACTGTAGACGTCCATCCTTGTAACTGTGTTGAATTAAACTTTGTGGTGCGAGAATTCCTTTTAATAAAACTGAAATGAGACATTCTTGTAGGTAGATTTCCATAACTGTCAAAGTATTCTAGCTCTCTATTGCTGTTCATTGAGATGGCGACCCAATGTCTACCTGGTTTAGTGTGAGGGTCCGTGTTAATTACTAAATAACAGGGTGCCTCGACGTTTATAGGTATGCGATCAGCAGCGAACACTCCGAACTGAGGAACAGGTAGGCGAACCAGACAATCGTGTATTTCTGTCTAGTACATTTTGTCTTAGCCAGTTATTTAATACTTCAACATTATTTAGAGCGCATACATATTTACTGTGATTGTTATGGTAAAAACATCGTTTAAGCGTCATGTTTGAATTCAGTAATGTAAGTGAAGGGCACTCCAAATCTTCTAAGTTTATAATTTCTTTACCCAAAATGTTTTCGAAAAATTCACATTTTTCTCTTCCTTTCACGTAAATAATGTTAATTTTCTCACAGACAAACTTCAACTTTTTAATAAATGATCCTTAACTAATTGATCCGGCGTTCCAGTTTAAACCGTGATAATTGTATGTTAGCCATTTACTTTTATGGAGGCCCGACGATCCAATGCTGAACACGTTTGTTGTTGACAGAGACAACAGCTAGTTCTTTTACAATGTATTTGTTTGCATTATTTTTAAAACCTTGGAAATCGATTATCGCATCCATCTGATACGTCTATCTCCTCGCTTAAAACTGATGAACGCTCTGTGTTAACCGGCTTATATACGCTACCTAGCTTCCAAAATCCATAATTGCATTCCTTTGTTGGTCGATTTGAATGACGTTGTCTAATTCGGCGTACACAATACAGTTATTGTTTCTGTGAGAGCTGTTTCGAACCTTAATTCAATTCTCAAACTACCATGTCTTATTAAATTCCAATGTGACATTGGAAATGTCGGGTGTTAAATCAAAAGCCATTAAACAATTACCGTTTGGGTAGCTCAGTCTATCTACTTTGTTACCCTCATTTAAGAAATGTATGCCGGTTCCCGAAAACAATGTATTATAAGCGTGAACGTATAAATTGTTTGTGACATAATCAGGCTGTAATGGTTTAGTAGGCATTTGACGTCCAGCTACGTACAGCGAGAAAAAAATTCACATTGTAGTGTTGAAAATTAAAAGGGTTTGATTTACAATCACCGTTAAATGATTTGTTACTGACCAATCCAACAATTACACGTTTTGGTAACTGACCCAAAAAAACCTTATCTAATGTTTTTCCTTGTACACCTGTGGGTATTGTTAACGCCTTAACATCTACCTTCGTTACGGGATATTTTGCTGTTCCCTGTAATAATGTTTTCGAGTGAGCTATTAATACTGAAGGGTTAATCTTCATTCTTCTTACTTACAGATTTGCCTCCAACATGTGAACCTTGTACCCTGAGTACTCGACATTAAACTAAACGCATCTCTTGATCGCACTAATCGAATGCGTAACTCTACGCCGTTTAAAAGAAACTTTTCTTGGTTAAATATATCTGCGTGAATGTGCCCCAGCATATCCACAGATTTACTTTGTTCAGTGAATTTTCTGCGAAGTACAAGACCTGAAATGGCATCCCCTGTGTCATCCATTTGACTGTGCGTATCCGTGTACCATAGACTTGATGTGAGGTGAGATTTTTTAGCATCAGGGCCGTAGTTTAAAAGAGATTCTATATAACAACGATAAGGGTATGTATTTCCCGACGGTGTTACTGATTTCTGATTGAGGTATACATCCACTTGACTGAATAATGAGTGCATCCAATTATTGACGGGTCCCACTATATCTATCGCCTCTAAATTTGTTCCGTCTGACTTTACTATTTTTACTTTTATATTAAGCATAGTATGAGATAAATCTAAGTATTCGTCGCCCTGGCCGGGGATTACAAATTCTATAGGTGCGTCATCTGTAAGTGAAGACAAAGGTTTCACCACTTTCAATACTAATTTGTGTTTGAGGCAGCGAAAATAAATCGAGTTCGGATTTTACACACTCGCATGACTGATTATGAAGGAAAGCCATAATTAATTAAAAATATCTCATTTTGATAACTTAACTTTTTTCAGTTTCCTTTTAACGTTTATAGCTCTAGCTTTTCTAACGATTTTCTTTTTCTTTGAAGACTGCTTCCTAAGAAGTTTATTGAGTGACTGAATCGTTACTGGTCTGCGCTTTAATTTATATCCACCGCCCGACATAAGAGAATCAATTTTTACTTCGGCTTTCCTTTTTAAATTTCCAGTAAGCTCTTTCATTCGTGACTGAAAAGAGTTTTTAGAATCTCGGTTAGTATTCCTATTCCCGAATTAAGCGCTTCTTTTCCTACTGCTTTAACCCCTGACTTAATTAATGGTGTTACAACTCGAAATAGCCCGCCTAAAAATCTACCTATTCCATGTCCTTTTTGATACGGTGAACCGCTATACACAACGCTTATTCCTGTCCCAAGTTGATTTTTATAATACGCTAGGTAGGGATCTTCTAAATTAATCCGATTCATTTTGTTTCTGTTTAAAATGTAGTTTAACACACGAAGTTCCAAACGTGAATGGTATTGATTTTCCAAACTCATCTCTTATATCTATTTTAATGTTTTCAAAACACGTTCTCATAAAAGGAACATAATGTATCTTGGGAAACATTATCGTTTTACATGTACCAAAAATATAGTTAGAAGTATCGATATTTATTATTCTCAGTAATGGTGCAACTACATCACCGATAAGTTGAGGTTCGATTACATCACAGTAATCGTACATTTGTGACGGAATTCCTAGACGGATATTGCATTGTCAAATAGGACCTCTTTTTAAATAATTACTGGTATCAGTAGGGTCAAAACCTAATTGAAGTGCTAACTTTGACAAAAGTTCTACATTTTGTATTTCTGTTTTTAACGGAGTTATGGTAGCAGTCCGTGTTTTATGATAATAGACAAATCTTAAATATTCTTCTATGATCTCGAGTTTTTGTTTAGAGATTGAATTAATTTTTCTTCGGTATCTTAAGTGCCAGTTTCTAATTTTGCAAATTTCAAGCCGTTTTGCTTTGTTTCCTCGTTGTATGTATATATATAAATATGATTATCTCCTTCGGTGACTGTAAGAAACGTACAAGGGTAATGCATTTCTACAACTCAAACTTCCCATACCCCTTTCGGATTTATTTGTTTTGATATCTGGGTGGAATATTTAGTTGTAGTATTTCCCGGAAAATATGTCATTGAACTGTTACTAGGGAGAGTTAAATAAAACGAGTCACACATTTTTTAAATTTACAAGCGTTAAATTTGCAATCCACGAGTTGAAGGAAGACGGATAACCTTTCCACTTAACAAGTACTCTCATACTAAGGCCTTTTCCTTTCTTTTCAATTATTTCATCTATTTTGTAAACCTTTTCTTTTTCAAATTTAACTTTTTGCAATTCATATTCGTAAAACGCCCCTTTTATTGGCTCCCCTTTTAAGTCTTTTAGTTCATATACGGGTAGTGTTCGTTTTATAACTTTGTTAATTGTAAATACTTCTTCACTCCATTTTGTTTTGTATCCTTTTTCGAAATGACCCTTTTCCAACACAATTCTGACAGTATCGGCAATTTTAAATTTTGGTTTTGTTGCAACTTGTGTATTATTGTAAATATGTTTCCATACTGTTAGAATATTCGATTCGTTTACATCTTTAGGTGGTATTTTTATTGTTGAATGTACAGCATTGTTATAAGCTTTCATTAAATCCGCAAGCACATCAAAGTATCTATACGTGTTTTTAAGTCAGATAACACCACATTCTGTTTTTTAGAGTTCGGTTAAAACGTTCAACCACGCCAGCTTTTATATCAGGATTCCTAGTTGTAGAGTATATTATATCATTATCTTGAAAATATTTTCGTACTAATTGTGAAGTAAATTCTGTTCCCTTGTCTGTTTGTATACATTGTGGTTTTCTATTAGAAGATTTAAATATATAGTCAAACGCTTCCTTAACTGAGGTTCCAGTTTTATTTTTTAACGGAAATGAAAATTCGAATTTACTAAATACGTCAATGGCTGTCAGTATGTAATTAGTTCCATCGTTATATTTCGCTATCGCACGCATATCGTTTTAAGTCAGCTTGCCATAACTGATCTATGTTGTTGACAATATATTTATTTCTGGGAAAGTTTTTCGCACTTGTTTATGAAGAGTATATGCCGTAAAACGGGGTGACTTGAGCCCAGTGGGGTGACTTGAGCCCAAAACGCAAGAAAAAGTTTTGAATTTTCGTTTCAGATAAACTAAATGATTTATCGAAAGGTTGTATATATCAAATTGAAGGTTACCTAATTAGCTTTCACCACAATCAATTCCAATTATTTTAACTGTCCATTTTAATAATTATAAAAAATAATAATGACAACACGTCGGAATCTGAATTTCATTACGTTGAAAAAAAGTTATCGGCACCATGGGTATTTGCACTTAATGAAAATCAAACTATTTTTCCCCATTTCATTATTTCCTTGACAACACAAACATGTTGAAGCATGATTGATTATGTAATGGTTTAAGTGAGTATGACCTGGGTTTACCTTATCACGACCAAGTTTGGTAGATTTTGGGGTGACTTGAGCCCACCTGTGTTTACGTGGTAACGTTTGTTTAGTAATGAAATAAGACACTTTTACTGTAATAAATATCTGTTGAATTTTTTGTTCAGTTGTTGCTTATTTGCTATTTTGTTTTGCTATAGAAATTGTTTTAATTTTCAGGTCTAAGTAATTGTTGATTATTAAAAGGAACCTTAAAATGCCAAGAACTTATGAAAGACAAAAGGGTACCCGCAAATATGCGGATTACACACAGGAGACTTTGGATGAAGCAATAAGAAAAATTAGAAGTGGAGAGATGTCAAATAGAAAAGCAGCAAAACATTATAACATATTTATAAGTACCATTAAAAGAAAACTTAAGGGTCAGCACTTGAAGAGTCCTGGAGGTCAAACAGTCATTGACGAAGAAACAGAAAAATTGTTTGTCGACCACATTGTGACATGTTCCTTATTTGGATATCCAATGACTTCATTTGACATACGAGTGCTTGTTAAGTCATATCTTGACAGGAATGGACTTGCTGTTAGCTCATTTAAAAACAATCTGCCCGGCAAAGAATGGTTCAAAAGTTTTTTGTCAAGACATCGCGATTTAACAGAAAGAATATCATCGAATATTAAAAAGCAAAGGGCAAAGGTTTCACCTGACTCTGTTAATGAATACTTTGACTATCTTGAACAAGAGATAGTAAATGTACCTCCATCAAACATTTTCAATTTTGATGAAACCAATTTAACCGATGACCCTGGAAGCCTAAATATTGTTACCAAAAGAGGAATAAAATATCCCGAACGGATTTTAAACTCAACAAAATCTTCGACATCTATCATGATGTGTGGTAATGCAGAGGGGACAATGCTTCCACCATATGTTGTCTACAAGTCCAAGGAATTATGGACTACCTGGACTGAAGGGGGTCCTCCAGGTTGTCGTTACAACCGTACGTCATCAGGGTGGTTTGACAGCGTAATATTTGATGATTGGTTCACCACTGTGGTGATACCACACTTGAAAAAGTTGAGTGGGACCAAAGTGGTTATTGGAGACAATTTGTCTAGTCACCTCAATGTAAATATCATTCAACTGTGTAAGAAACATGACATCAGGTTTATATGTTTACCCCCAAATTCCACCCATATAACTCAGCCTCTTGATGTGGCATATTTCCGTTCAATGAAAGGAGCGTGGAGGAGGATTTTGACTGATTATAAGGTTAAGACGAACAAGTCTCCTATTCCCAAAAGTGATTTCCCCAAGCTTCTTAAACAGCTAATAACTGAACTTCATCATGAAGTCAGTAACTCCTTAGTAAATGGGTTTCGGAAAACAGGAATCTACCCTATAAACAGAAAAGAGGTTCTGGACAGACTTCCTACAAAAGATAGTTTGCCAAACACAAAAAAAGGTTCTCATGATGGCGAAGAACTTAAGCAAAGAGTAAGTGATTCTGTGCTTCAGTTTCTGCACAACAAACGATATGGTGAAGGAACTGAGAAAGCAGGAAGGAAGAAAAAAGTACAAGTTAAGCCTGGAAAAAGTGTGAGCGCAGATGACTTTGTAGATGAAACCAATCAGGTGCTGGTACCAGGAAACCAACCTTCAACATCAACCAGCACTTTAACATCACCACCAGTAAAAAGAAAGAAAAAAGCAGCAGTGAGCAGAGATTCAGATACTAGCAGTGAAAGTGAACCAGAGAGTGTATATTCAGAGTAAGTGAGTTCGAAGAAGAAGACTTTGACGATATATTAGAAATGCAAGCACAAGAAAAGGGAAGTAGCAAGAAGATAGAAACTACATTAAGTAGCAAGAAAAAAGAAGGAAAAATAGTTTCCAAGATGAAAGAAAAATGTGAAACAAAAACTAGTGCTTATGAAAAAGGCTGCTATGTCTTGGTGATGTATGAAGGCGAGTTTTTCCCTGGCATGATAACGGACATAGGTACCGGTACTGGTAATGCAGGGGAAGACTTTAAAATAAGTACAATGACCATGAGTGGTCCTAGTAATTGGAAATGGCCAGAAAAGGTAGATGAGTGCTGGTACAGCAAAGCAGAAGTTAAAGGAAAAATAGCAGCCCCCACACCCATTACCGCCAGAGGATCTTTTGCCGTTCCAGAAGTGGAAAAGTGGCGGTTAATGGACAAAGCCATAAAGTAGAATAAGTGCTTTTACTAGTGTAAATAGTATGTAGATAAAAAAACAATTTGTTATTTTTACATTTAGTTAGTCAAAATGTCTATTGTGAAGTTTTCTATATCGGACTGACCGATCGGATCGGATGAACTAGAACGAGATATTGGCAACATTTCATTTACAGAGAAAAATTACTTTTTATATTTTTAAAAATTGCTGGTAGACTTTTTCTGATTAAGCATATTCAGATCTTCAATATTAGGTAAGTAAAATTTGTTTAAACGTTTCTGTAAGTTTTCTATGAATTTATTACAGTTTCGACGAAAAGTTTGTGTTTTGTTTTACACTTACCGTCATTAAACCTAAAAAAAAAAGGAATTTTTAAGCTAAAAAAATACCAAAATAGTCAGCTATATATGTGTGTTCAAGTCACCTCATGGGTCAGTGCAGTGGGTCTAGTGCATTAGAATAGCATTGAAATATATCAGCTGTGTTCAAGTCACCCCGACCAACGAGGTGACTTGAGCCCACCCATATTTTATTTTTTTTTTAATAGTTACACTAACTTTAAAAAAATCTTATTCCACACTTTTGTAGAATAGACCAAGATTAAGTTTACTCTAAAAGATTTATAAAAAAATACTTAATAGGTTTACTTTTATGAACAAGCAAAGTTCAAAAGTGGGCTCAAGTCACCCCGTGTATCTTAAGATTGAAGCCATTCTTTAATTTTTTTTGTACTTATATTTAATAGCCTTTATCAACGCATTAGCTCCAGAATACCCTGCAGGATGAGATGTGTTATAGTAGATTTTCGTTAGCTCTTTGTCCATTTTTAAAGTGAAAGTTTATCCCACTTTAATGGTAGAGTTCGTGGCGATAGAGATTGTCTAATAATGCTTGATGAACTTCTTTCAGGTGTTACAGGTTGCCTAGCAGGTGGTCTATGAAACATTGGATCACGTTTTCTAGCGCCCGTCTCTTTTATAATTTCTTTATCCAAATAATCTCGAAGTTTAGGATTTCCTATATAACTTCTGGGAACATTATTTCTTTTTAACGTAATTATGAATTGATCCCACCCTGGAGAATTTGTCGTTTTTCTAGATCTTAATGCATTGTTAAAAAGGTCTACTATATTAGATCCAGGAATTCGAACATTGTTAATAGTGACGTTACCTAAGGAGTCCCATTTTATAGATTTATCTTGCAATAAACGTTTTAAAAAATTTTCACCATTTTTTCGAAATGTTTTAGAAATTGATTCTAAAATTTCGTTTTGCCTGATTTTGTTAGAATCCGTATATTCTTTTTCTTCATGCTCTTTATAACTACTAGCTTCATGTATCGAGAATTCTATAGCTTCCTTTGTTGCTCAGCGAAATGAAGAAACCGTTGTAAAACTTGCTGATATTTTAACCATTTCTCCCGATCGTTAATGTTAGAATTATTTAATATGTCTTTCATTTCTTCATCTAAATCGCTCAATACTCCTGCGCTTTCATTTTGATGCATTTTTTGTACGAAATCCTGGGGCAATATAACCATTTTCTTAGCGTGCTCCATTTTAAATTAGTAAATGCTGAAGTACTGTACTCAGAATAGGACCAATTAATAACGGAAATAACATACCTCCTATTCTTGTATTACTATGTGTTTTTTATTCTTCCGATTTTTACCGCTCTTTGCAAGTTTTCTAAGGATGTGCTTATACCGGGATAATTTACACTTCTGAGGTTTTGATAAGGGAACATTTCCTTTTAACGTATTGTAAGCGCACTCGCATTACGACTGAATTAAATTATGAAATGTTGGTAAGTAAAATAAATCAATTTACAATTATTAATTGGGCAGATTCGAGTCACCTACCTCTGTCTCTGGAATTGTCTATTACATGTCCTAAATATATGCAAAATAGTCAAATAAGCTCAAAAGAGACAAATAGTGGTGTGAGATGTTTTAAATTGAATCATTTACTTAAACAGGAATTTGTATGTAATACAAACGACAATATCGCTAGTTTGTTCAAAGTAGGGATTCATTATTATATAGATGTAAATTTAATTGATCAGGCAGTCGATATTCTATATAAACTGATAAGAAGGGCTTGTAGAGGAATGCATTGCTATGAGGGGGCGAAGAGAGGGCGAAGTGATAACACGGGTGAATGGTTCAATTCTGAGTGTGCTCAGGCTAGACAAAATGTAAATACGGCATTACGTAAATTTCTAAAGTCCAAAACATTTTATAATAAAGATAACTTATCTCAGCAACGGAGGAAGTACAAAGGTGAAATCACTCGAGCAAAAAATATTTGGCGAGATAAACAATCAGCTGTTATTAATTAGGCGATAGCGGAAAATGATCCTTCTAAGGTATGGGAATTATTGAAACGTATTGCGGGAAAGAAAAACTATAAATCAGATAATATCTCCGTGCTCGATTGGACAAGATATTTTTCTAATTTACTAGGGGGGGGCAGATACTTGGGAAAGTACGGTAAGCGAATTAAACTTAGATGGTAGATTACCAGTAGTCATACCGGTATTAGACGATATCATATCAAAACGGGAGATTAAAGATGCATGTAAAAAGCTAAAATCGAAAAAAAAACAGCAGGCGTTGACGGTTTACCGGCCGAGGCATGGAAAGAGTTCGCATCTTCTACCGAAAACTTAGATATGTTATTGAAACTATTTAACAGTTTCGGTGAAAATAAATTTCCGAGTGTTTGGAGTAGTGGGTTGTTGTGTCCAATTTATAAAAATAAAGGGAGTATTAATAAACCGGAGAATTATAGAGGTATAAATCTTTTGCCTAGCTTAAGCAAAGTGTACACAAAAATAATGGCGTCCAGAATTACCAAATGGGCTGAGGTCTATAGGAAAATTTCACCATACCAGGCTGGGTTTAGGGCGGGGAGAAGCACGGCTCATAATGTGTTTGTTTTACAAACTATAATAGAGAAACCATTAAAATGAAAAAGAGGGAAACTGTATACTGCATTTATTGACTTTGAGAAGGCATTTGACAGAATATATCGTATGGCAATGTGGCATAAACTAAAACGGAAAGGGATGTCGGCGAGTATGATTAATAAACTAATTAATATATATCAAAGCGTAGAGTTAAATACTAGGTCAACACAGGGGTCAACAAGCGGGAAAATTGAAAGTAAAGTTGGGGTTAGGCAAGAATGCACAATATCGCCTATATTATTTTTATTGTTTATAGATGATCTAGCAGAGGACATTCTTGAGGGTGGCATGCACCCTCAGTCTATAAAGGGAACGGAGATACCGATTCTGCTATTTGCTGATGATGTTGTTATACCTTCGATGTTAGTAGAGGGTTTGCAGAGGGTTTAAAAGTAAATGTAGAGAAAAGCCAGATAGTAGTTTTCAAAAAAGGAGGGAAACCAGCAAGAGCAGAACGATGGCACTATGGGGGACAAGAAATGAAAGTAGGTAAACAAACAAAATATTTAGGATTTTGGCTAAGTAGCAATGGCGCTTGGAACCATCATATAACTATGGCGAAGGGAAAGGGTAAGACAGCGTTTATAACAATGAATAAAATTTAAAAAAATTACCAAATATAAGTTTGGCGCTATTGAAAAACCTATTTAATTCTTTAATAAAATCGGTGTATTTATATGGAGGGGAAATATGGAGTTGCGAAATTAATGTTAGGGAGCTGGAAACAATTCAAAATGATTTTGCTAAGGCTGTGATGAATGTACCTAGAAGCGCTGTGAGGAATGTGCCTAGAAGGGCAGCGAATTGTGCCGCAAGATGGGAACTAGGCATTCTTCCGGTTCAGGCTGATTTATTAGGTAAGAGTATGGAGTTATGGGTTAAGCTAAGGGACGATAAATGTGGAGTTTTACAACAGATATGCTTCCAATATCAAATTGAGCTAAAAAGCACGCGTTGGTTAGGGAAATTAGAGAAAAAGATGGAGGAAATAGGCCTCGAATGGATATTGCAAAATTCTGATTTAAAAATGAAATTCATAAAAAAGCAGATTAAGAATAAATTTACAAATATAGACACAAACTTTGGCAACTCAAATGTGGGAAAAATCGTTGCTGGAAAATTTTGTTAAAGTAATGGGAGATTTTGGGAGGGCAAAGTATTTGAATATGGGAAAGAGAGAGAGAGGGGGAATAGCTTGGTGGAGGATGGGAGTTTGGAAGCTAAGGGGAGGGAATGTGGAAGGGAAAGCATGCCGACTATGCGGGGGTAATATTTCAGCACAACATTTATTACTAAATTGCAACAAATTAAAAAAATTACGTTCTAAATTAATTGGCAATCATTTAAAATCATGGATGTCTGAGGAGAATAATTATTTATTTATTGGTAGAAGCAATGACGGTAAGGTTCTAAAGGATGTAGGGTTGTTCATGGCGATAATTAGAAAGAAATGGAATGAGGTAGATAAGTTAGCGGATAACGGTATGGAGATAAATGTTGTCGTTTGTACATAATTATTATTTATAAAATTATTTAAAATTGTTAATATGTATATAAATTATTTATAGAAATCGTTAAATTGTGTGAAGTGAATTAGTTGTTAAATTAAGTTATTAAGTTAATTAAGTTTTGTTGTGTTGTTATTAGTTATTTTAAGAAATGTTATTTTGCTATGGGAAAGGGATATATATAAGGCTAAATAGCTGGAAAGCTGAGCCACGAAGTTGAAAAAGGTTGAAAGATTGTGAGCAATAAATAAATAAAATAAAATAAATAGAATTAAATTATAATCGGCTGTTTTCAAATAATGCTTTCTTCTAAGTGGTTTCATTTTTAATAACGTGCGGAGTAACTCGACATTGCTTATTACAGTACGAGACATGGTAGATAAATGACGCCTAATAGACAGTTGTGTCCGTTTTTATTTCTTTTTTGGAACATAAGCTGAAACGGTCCAGGCGAACTCGCTCCAAGAACCCCTTCCGTTTGAACGATCACTGACCTACTCTACCCTAACTTCTGTACCGATCAAATTCCTTGCTTATTTCGCAAATTTGATGTAAATAAATTGCATAAATTTTACTAAATATTTTCCACTTCTTATCACTATTTTCCTTACTCTAACATACACATATATAAACGCAAATATATTTAATGGGCGAATTATTCTTCTTCCCCACAGCTCTGTAGGTCAGCTGTTTCTTCTGGCGGTTGGGGCTCTGATTCTTTTTAAGTATATATATATATATTTGTACATAAAAAATGTAATTCTTTTTAGTCCTACCGGCTTTAGCTCAGAAAGTATAATGTTCTCTTTTTAAATTACTTTGAACTCCCTTTCTACAGGGCGTGTCTTTGTTTCACAATCAAAACAACGATTTACTGGAAATAAAGTTTTATGCATAAGATCTGAGCACTTGATCTTATTTGTATTGAAGACATTCAAATTACTTCTTTTATTTTTGCTAATTTTATTTATTTTAGCAATTTACACACTATACATTTGGAAATGCCCAAAGGTTAATTTTTCAATAATATTCTCGTTTTCTGAGTAACAAATAATATCTCCTTGATATTTAACATTTATTTAACATAAAAAAATTCAACTCTTCTCCAATAATTAATACCAAAAATTGAATAGTCTCTTTTCATAAGTATATACAATAATTCTTGACACAATTGATTACTAGGCTGCACATAATACATACAAAATTTGAAATTCTAAATGAGAAAAGGTGACTATCCCGCGGTATACAATTTTATTTTATTATTTATAAGTTTTAGAATATTTACGATTATTAATTAGTCTTAGAAAAAGTTTTAGTTTAATTTTTACCCAAGTAATTACATGAATTAAGCAAAGTTTCTTTTTTCTTTTTTTTAAATAAAAAATACATACAAGAAAAGCAATAATAAAAATAATAATAATCGACTCTGGATACCTTGAGACGTCTTTTGTGCGTCCTTCCAAGTCTTCCTGAATGTTCACGGAAAGTGTGGTGAGAGTACGGGTTTCGTCCCTCGATCGCCTTCGATTTCTGCCAAGACCCCCGCTAACCCTCAGGATCGTTCCGTTGTCGTGAATGACGAAGTAGCCTACTTTAAAGAAAACTAAAACTCAATTCTATTCCCTTACATAGGGCAAAATTTTAGCAAAATTCGGTACAAAGTGATGTAGACCGTATACTGTCTTAAACAATTCTCTACTTTTAGCTGCCTCGACCTGCCATACTTATGCCCGCCCGGCCGATGTACATTTTGCGAACTCGTGTAACAAATTAGTGATTCTTAAATTTTTTATTTTACACCAAAGTCTTTTTATATATCGATTAGTTTTTAGTTTATTTAAAGGTTTTTTCAGTTTATAGTTTTAAATTGTCACTTTTGGAACCAATTCTACAACATTTTATCAACACTCGTATCACTCCGCGTCACGTGACGTCCACCGAAGCTGACCACCAGACTTTACGTTCGGACATGACAAACTGCCCATTACTGTCAATTTTTTCCAAAATGTTCACATCTCCCAAACCACTATCTTTTCAACATTCAAACTTTCACAGATCTTAGTTTATAGTTCATGACGCATATACGAATGTCAATCACATTTCTACGCGGCTTAGTACTTAAGTTATTCCACTCGTATGATTTCACACCTTTCCATTGTGTAAAGCAACTAAATCTAATTATTTCTTATTACTAAACATTTCCTAAGTACATTTTATTACATAATTATTATTGATTTATTACTTTCTCCTTCAGAAAACCCCCGTTTACAATTTTTCTTCAATTTGAATTTGTTTATACTTTTTTGATTAATAACTTTAAACATACTTGGTTAATCAAAATTTCGACAAGAATAGGGGAGAGTGGGGTAAGACCGGGTGGTGGGGTGAGACCGGGTACCTTAATTTTGAACAAACTTGTTGTGTTTTCTACCGGACAGTGATGGAACTACATTCTACAAGACAAGGTAAAGGAGCGGCCAATACGGCATCTACGTAGCACCGATCAGACAGCGTCAGCATTTGTAAATTTGTTTTTTAATACTTTCTCTCGAATGTTTACTGATTTTCTAACTAGTTTTGTTCAAGCACTTTAAGAGTTAGGATAAAATTAAAAAATTCCCCATAATTACATGTTAAATCGGTTATTATTCTGTATAAAACATTGTTGAAAAGGTTTTGTATTTTTTTAAATAATATTCTGTTTGCATTACCTCTACACTCGGGGTAAGACCGGGTACTGCCTACGGGGCAAGACCAGGTAGTACCCGGTCTTACCCCACAATAATTCTCAATGGCCTAATGTCGGCTAGTTGAGCGTCCCGGGAGTGGTGTCACTATTCATCAGGTTGTTAAACTCTTCGGTGCAACATTTCTCCGAGCAGGGAATATGCGGACTGCGGTAAATTGTTTTAAATACACAGGGATTTATCCTTTAACAATACAGAAATGAAAAAACTACACGCGCCATCAAAAACTACAGACAGTCTAATATCAAAAGATAACCTAGCTTCAAATTAACGGGAAATTTTTTCTACTTCGCAACTTGAAACTTGAAAAAGCTAGAAATCTGGAGTCCGGTCTGGACCACGAACTTCTCAATATAGATAAACCTACAGAGGATGAAAATATTCCTGAACCAAAAGAAACCTGCTGTTAAAAGAATTTGGGAGTTAAGCCATTAAATAATGTAATAATTGGATCTTCGTCTTTTGCTGTTTCCCCTAGAGACGTACTGCCACTACCTCATGTCAAAAGGAAGAAGATTGAAAAAGTCGATAAAATAAAAGGAAAAACAGTCATTTTAGCAACATCACCATATAAACATGAACTAGAAGTTTTAATAGAAGGAAAAATTAATGAAAAAGAGCAAACATTTTCAAGAAAGAGAACACTTTTTGTAGAAGAATTTAAAAAAAAATTATGAGAAAAACAATAAAATGATTCAGAAAAAATGTAAATAAAAGCCTAAGACTTTAACCAAATATGAAGATTATTCTGATAAATCAGATCTGGAAACTAAATCTGATACCACCTGCACTGCAATGATTTATACTCCAACTCCAAATATGTGAGCTAGTCATGTCTGATTTTTGTTCTTAAATGTTGTATATAAATAAGTAAATAAATCATTTTCTTTGTTTTTTATAAACAAATATATTATTTTAGATGTTTTCATAATATTAACATGGGCACCCGGTCTTACCCCACCAGTGGGGTAAGACCGGGTAATTTGCCTTTTTTCACAAAATTTATTATAATAAATGTATTATTGTAGATTAAGAATTTTAACGAACATATTATTACAGCCATATAGTTCGTGGGTATTTATATTAAAGTTGGATTTTATAAGATGAATAGTTTATCTTCAGTAAGCCGCCAAGTGTTAGCTACCCGGTCTTACCCCACTTTCCCCTACTTTGTTTTTATTTTTAGTTATACTACTGAGTGTAATATTTGTTTTCCGACTTTCTTTAATATTGAAATTTTTAATCAACTTTGCTGCGGGAATACTCACCAATTAATGTTCATATCTTGCTAATACACACATATATTTTAAGGGAATAGTACATTTTCATGGAAATTTGGATATTTAAAATTTTTGCATTTGAATAAAACGACAGCTGAGATGTAAAATTCTAACAATCACCCCATGCTTGTTAAGTTTTGTCAGTGACCAGAGTTCATGTCTATTGTCCTCACTCTTCACTACTTGTTCAGCGTACAACAAGCAGTTTAACTTTTACTAATTTTATTAAAATATAAAGATTCTGTAATTATATTCATCCGTAGGGAAAATACATGACCTTATTCTCAAATCTTCAGGTGTTGATTGTTTCATATCAAACAAAAGGTATCCGTGAGGTTGTTTAGTAGCGTCAATGTAAGCATCTTGTATAAATTTTGAATTTTCAGGGTATACCTGTTGAGCCAGATGTCTTATTTGACTTTTATCCCTAGGATTTTTGAAATACACTAAATAATGGGCGTTAAGAGAAATATCTCGTCCTTTGCCCTGATGAAACAAATTTTGTGTAATGAAAAATACACTAATGTTTCTGTGGTGACAACCTTTCGTAAATATATCCACAACACTACTATTCGTTTCGCGCATTAAATCACCTATTATTATTAGGTTGGGCGATGTGGGGTCCACTGAATTCATATCGGGTAAGCCTTCTTGAAATATTATTGGTATGTTATTAATATTGTAAGATGGCTGCCACACCGCATAATGCCAGTATATTTTTTTAAACTCGACATTGCACAACAAAGGCATAAGTTTTAAGAAGTTTATAACAAATTGCGATTTCCCACAAACTGAGGGCCCGGCTACAACACATGAGAATTGATGATTAAACAAACGCTCCATTGTTTCAACTGATGCACTCAGATAACATCTATATATTTTATAAAAATCGGACTTATACACCGGGGTAGTTGAACAACTCATTTAAGTTCATTTAACTCATGTTTAGTTCGGGTCTGGAGGGGTTCTGTAAACATCGCGTGTTTTGAATGATTTGTGTTGTATTGACTCAATTACATAATTACCTTTAATTAAATCGCTTCATGCTAAAAGGGCCTCAGTCACAAAAATGACAATTTCTGCTTAGTATGGTTTTCATATAATAAGACATAGCTCTATGTTTTTGTGCTATAAGGGCTTCAGTCAGATGCTTCTATAACACAGAAAAATACACTTCAAAATTTTATTTCATGCTAAAAGGGCTTCAGTCTATGACTGAGGTCCTTTTAGCGCAAATTGTTGGCAAACCTGCCAGCCTCTTGATCAGCTGGTCTGGTGTTCTAACCTATAATGTTTCTTAGAGTCTCAATTTCGTGTAAGAGTGAAGTTAATTGAGTGTAATTTATATTTACTTAGTGTTTTAGAGTCTTGCATAAAATATTTTAAGAGTGTCTGCTAAATTATGGAAGAAAATTACGAAGAAGTTAACCAAATTGTTGGAAAGAAGAGAAAAGGGAATAAAGATATGTGGGATAGAAACAAAGTTAAGAAATTAAGACTTACAGGAAATGAATATGTGGATATTTGTGGAGGACAGAATAAAAATCATGCCGTCGTTAGGTTCTTAATGTTCTTAACGGAATCCAAACGCTTTAAAAAAATAGAGCAATTCTTTCCAATCAGAGGGCATTCGTTTCTGCCTTGCGACAGAGATTTTAGTATTATAAAAAGAGAGTTCAAAAAGCATGACAGATTCTATAGCATTCATGAAATTACCCAATTTATAATACAATCTAGTAAATCACACAAATTTATCGTTAAGAAAGTCTCTACCGAAGAGATATTAGACTTTAAAAACTGGTGGCCCATGCTGTATAAAAAAAATTGTACATCTGAAGAAAAAAGAAAAAAGACAGTGCCTAAACAGAAAAAAAAGAAATTTATGATAAGCTTGATGATGCATATGACCTATGATTCTAAGACACCAGGATTTGTTATGGCGAGAGATGTGATAGATGGTATGGTTACCAACACTTTCGAGCTGAAACAAATGATGCAATCTAAAAATTTATGTCGACCTACCAACAAGGCGTATCCTCTGGGGAAAGTGGCTATTAAAAAAAAAACAAAGTAGAAGACATTAAAAAACTACTGACATATATACCAGAAGAATATAAGGACTTCTAGCAGAACATTATGAAATGGCCCACTACGTCTTGCAATGTACATGATGATGAATAAAGAATTCATTTTTTTAAAACAAAACTTACTTTGTTTTGACTCAAACCTTTTTTAAGAGTATTTATTGTAAAAGTAATGTTCAAACCTTTTTTCTTTTATTAAATTTTAATTTCTATCATGAAAAAAAAGTTATTTATCCCTGTCAATTCTGGTTTCATGCTAAAAGGGACCTAAGTCCGAGACTTTTATATTTTTTTCTGGAGCACTACAATTCACAAGTTAAGATTTCTTGGTGTCAAAAGGTTTGTTATTTTGGTAACATTTAAATGCATATTTTTGTTAATAGGTATTTTATTATATTTAATAGCGGGACAGTTTTTTTTAATTTACCGAAAACTAGGTTTAGTGGACTGAGGCCCTTTTAGCATAAAGCGATTCAATTATGGTGTACTTAAAATAATCACTCTATAATTACTCATATTTACATGATTTATTACCTTTAATTATGGTGTACTGTTTTTACAGTAAACATTTTATCATAAGGGTCGGATAATTACTCTATAATTACTGATATTTACATGATTTATTACCTTTAATTATGGTGTACTTAAAATAATTACTCATATTTACATAATGTATTACCTTTAATTATACATAATTACAGGGTAATTAGACCGTCTCCCCAGGTTCTGGGTATAAACTAATAACCCTTGTTGTTTTTCACTGTCCAGGCCATGTGTATCATATTTGCACACACACATAAATCCGATTTCCGATTGATTTTCTCTTTTGGTTGGTCACATTTTAATACTTTTGTTTTTGTTTTAGGTTGGGGAAGTAACTAATTAATGGATAAAGAAAAACTAGATGCTTGATGGAAAAAGTAACTATGGATAAAGAAAAACTCAAACCTAGAAAAATAGCAAATCTGCTAGACAGTGACGATAAAAACGATGATTATGATTTAGATAATATAGACTTAAGTGCTGAAAGTGAAGTGTTTGATTCTGATAAGGACCTAGAATAAAGACCTAGTGATGACGAACAAATTTACAAACCGACTAGACTTTTTGAATTAAAATATCAAAGGCAACTGGAAGCTGATCAAGAAGCCGGCACCTCACGCTTTGTACATATTGATTCAGCCTCATCTACTCCCAAAAAATCTAAGAAAAGAAAACCATATACTAAGAAAACTAATAAAACTGTTCCTAATGTAAAAAAACAAAATTTGAACAATCTCAAAGAAATACTAATAACGATACCGGTAGTATAAAGAAAATAGACGGTGGGAGAAATAATGTAAATGAAACTGACGGAAGAGAAGGTCAACTTATGGATAATACTAATGATAGAAGACCAGATTACGGTAATATAGAGTACTCTGGGGAAGACGGTGAAGCTGATGATGAGTTGGAACAGACGGTGATTCAATTTTTGATGAAACAGATGGTACACAAGAAACTGAGACTGACTTAAGCGAAGGAACTTAAAAAAAAAGAAAAGAAAAAGAAACAAAGATCACATGAGTATACTTCTGATCTATTTGGAAAAGAAAGAAAAATAAAATGGAGTGAGTGGCAAGGGAAGCAGAAGCAAATCCCTTTCACAGGAAATTCTGGCATGGACAATCAACTGAGTCGAAAATTAGCCACCCTACAACCAATAGATTATTTTCTCCACTTTTTAGATGATGAAATTATAAATTTGATGGTAGATCAAACAAACTTATATGCTACTCAACAATTAGAGACCCAAGACGACGTGGGACCCTGTTCAAGATTGCAAAAATGGACACCTACAGATACAAAAGAAATTTAAAAGTTTGTAGCTCTGATTGGGTATATGGGCTTGGTAAAGTATTTGTCTTTGCAAGATTATTGGAGCAAAAGTCCATTATACGACAATAAACTAGTAAGAAACACAATGAGCTGCAACAGATTTGAAATTCTCTTGAGAATGTGGCATTTTGCGGACAATAATGAAGCTGGTAATAATCGTCTCCATAAAATTTAAAAACTGATTTATATGTTTATTGGCCGGTTCAAAAAGGCTTACACACCAGGAAAACAAATATGCGTTGATGAGCGTATGATTTTGTGGAGAGGTCGCTTGAGCTTTCGTCAATATAATCCTCGAAAACGTCATCGTTACGGGATAAAATTGTATAAGCTATGTACAAGTACAGGATACACTTGGAACTTTTCTGTTTATATAGGTCAGGACAAATCTTCGTACGGCTGGAGTGCTTCAGAAAATGTAATTTACAAATTTATAGGTGGATTACTTGATGGTGGTAAAACACTGGCACCCGGAGACTTGATGGGAGAGGGCCGAATTCTAACAACTGACAATTGGTATACCAGTGTGCCCTTAGCCATTGGACTTTTAGACCACAATACACACCTTATAGGCACAGTACAAAACGACAGAAAATACTTGCCCCCTGAAGCAGCAACCAAGCTAGAAAAGGGCGAGGTAGTAACACAAGAGACAAAAGAAGGCATTGTCTACATAAAACGGAAAGATAAAAGGGATGTGACTCTGCTATAAACAGTACATTCCAACGAAACGGTCAAGGTAACCTCAAAAAGTGGCAGAGTTGTTGAAAAACCAAAAAATGTTATTCTTTACAATGAGGGAAAATTCGCTATTGATATGAGTGACCAGATGGCAAAAACATACGGCACAGCTCTGCGACGAGGGACAAAATGGTACAGAAAACTAGCTGTCGAAGTCTTGTGGGGAATGGCAGTTGTAAACTCCCATTTCTTATATATCCTGAATACTGGAGATAAGATCCCTATCAAGAAGTTTAGAGAAAATATCATTTTATCCATGTTCAATTATGATCCTGAGCCACTCAGAGTATCCATCACCAAAACACCACATCGCTTAGTAGAAAACGTAAAAGGGGAACCCCCAAAAAAGTTAGAGGCCGATGCAGGAAGTGCTACTTGGATAAGGGAAGGTCAGGAAAAGAAGGTCCTGAAGGTAAAAAAACAATAGCCAAGCAGATCTACACCATATGTGATGGCTGCGAAGGGACACCGTTCATGTGTCGGCAATGTTTCAATGATCATATGTAACTAATTAGAATAGCAAACATATACTACTTAAAACCGTAATGTAAAAGCAGTAATCAATTTTTACTTTTTATATAAATCTTGTTTGTATATTATGGACATTTTAGGTTGAAATATGTGTATATTAACTTAAGCAATTTTTCCTTGTTATTATAAGTGTATGTCAGCAAGAAAAAACATTTTTTTTATATAAGCCGAAAGTTATAAAAATTAGTTTAGATGTCATAGTATTGATGGTTAATGTGTTCTATAACTTTAGTAGGTTATAATATGTTTGGAAATAAATTTAATGTAATATAAGTTTACTGTGCTAATTTGTTTAAACCAAATTTTGAAAATTCAGAAATCCTGTATTTGCAGTAAATGTAAAACGACCAGGTTGGAAATTCGGGCCATTTTAGTGTTGGGCCAGGCCACAGGAAGGTGGCTACAATGCTAAATCCCATATAAAAGTGATCATTGTTGATACACATGGCTCAAACTAAAACGTTGCACGTGTATCATATATGATACACATGGCCTGTAAGGAAATGAACTTGTGTATCAGAAATGATACACATGGCAGCGAACGTGTTAACCAACACAAAATAATATCTACTTACTTATTTTAAAATAAGTCCTGTAAATTCCATTATCAAAGATCAATTATTGTAAGTACTACAATGGGCAGGACCCGTGTAATTCCGGAAATTAAAATTTTTACAAAAATTTTGTAAAAGACAATATTTTGGAAGTACTCATTATGTTCATGAAAATGTATGGGAAAGAAGCTACGACTTTCATAATGGACGAAAGTGACACCAAGTTTGTCCAATTTGATCAAATAAAGAAAATTATAAGAGAACCAAAAATGTCAGTCACTGGTAACAGGATTCTCTATGTATTTGATAACAAAATTAAAGAGGTATATGAAATGTAGGGGGCTCATTGTAAGGCTTCACCATTCTGTTGAACGATACATTCAATATAGGTCTACTAACTTTATTCCAGTTTGCAAAAGTTTGAATAGACATAATTTTAACATTTTAATTAGTTTATAACCAGACAAAACTTGACAATTTTTGTTAAGGTAGTTTTAAGATACCTTTATGTTAAGCAAATTCCTCTGCTTAAAAATTGGTTTAAAATTGAATTAAACTTTATATAGAGACGACAACAAAGCTGAACGCTCTTGACTGTTAGTGAAGTTAAGTTGTTAAAATATATAAATAATACAAAAATATTGTCAAAGAAAACAGATGTTTTTGTGTTTTATTTGCTCCAATATTTAATGTATAATTTTCAGCACTAAATTTAATGATAACAAGGTGAACCACCAAACAGGTAACCTACTGCCCCTACATGTAACCTACGCTACCAAACACATGTCAGATTAAAAGGAAATAAGAAGATTTAAGTCTTATATTTTTTCCCAAACGGATCCCAGGCAGATAAACGATATTGTCTCACGACGATTGCCCGCACTGGCCTGAAGCTGTTCCACTAAGTAACATAGAAGCCTCTACAGTAGCTTATGCATTCTACGCTAATTGAATCTCACCCTTTGGGGTACTATCAGATCACAACCGATCAAGGCAGACAGTTTGAATCATATCTATTCACAACTCTCACACGCCTCTGTCGAATACCAAAAATCCGCACCACAGCGTACCATCTACAACGTAACGGATGTATGGAGCGTTTGCATAGAACATTCAAGTTGGCCCTCAAAGTTAATCTAGAAGAACCACAGTGGACAAGGTCACTAAACACCGTATTGCTAGGATTACGAACGGCCATATGGCAAGACAAAGACACTAGCGCCACACAATTATTATACAGACAATCGTTACGGTCACCCTGCAAATTTTTTTCTCCTGCAAGTAACATAAAAAATACTGACTCGTACTTACAGCCATTAAGGCAAGCCATGGCACGAATTAGAGGCAAGCAAAAGGAGCCAACACAGCAAAAACCTTTGTAAGCAAAGATTTAGCACGAAGTTCAAATGTATTTTTAAAAGAAGAAAGTACACAAACTTTACAGCCACCTTACAAAGGACCTTTTAAAGTAATAAATAGGGATGAGAAGACAACACCAATTTCCGGACAAACACATGAGTGTCACTGGATAGAGTGAAACCTACCTACATCATGAATAAAGAAATGACAAACAGGCCTAAACAAACTTGTTACTTGGCACTAGCCAATTTACAAAACTCATTTCCGACCCTGCTACCGGATGCTCCTCCAGATAAAACACAAGATGCGCAAACAAGCAATTATAGTACTAAATCAGGACGCATTGTCAAAAAACCAATCCGTTTTATGTTCGCCTAAATTGAAAAATCTTAAGCATCAAAAAGTTCATTATAAACACGACTTGGGGTAGTAGATGACATCAGAGCAACATCAATCTACGCTTATCTCGGACGAACAATTTCCTTCACCGTTAATCGAAGCGATATTAATCGACCACGACCCGGAGAATATTTTACAGCGTGTGTGCCAGGTCATTGCGATACTGGGGGATTTGCAGCTTGTGACTCCCATCGAGGACCCACCATACATTCTGCTTGGAAACAGCAACATGACGATAGAATATATTCCGACTCTTAAAAAGCAAAGAACTGCTCGTGTCCGGGTTAACTGGAGCCATTTTAGCGAGCTAGTCATGAACCGCCTCAAGCAGCCCCAACTCTTCGGACTAGTTGGAAGAGCAGGTCATCTTGTTGTATGAAATACTAACTCTTTCTGTTTCATACGTTTCCCTCCCTGCACCCCAGGAGCCATCAACCTTGACATTCTGACTGAAGAGGAAAATCGCCAAGAGGCAGTTGCTCCAAGCCCGTTGGCAGTTCACGCCCTCCTGGACCTCAGAACGACAGAACGATCGGGCTAAAGTGCTTTTGAATGATTACAGATCAGAGACATGAGATTCATTGCTGCATACTCTGGAATTACAGGACGGTAGTGCTTAGAGGGTAGCCAAGATTGCAATTATTTGCCTTTGTTGCTAAGTATCAACAGTAATACAAAATTTTATTTTTTGAAAAAAATTTTCTAAGTCCAAATTAAAAATTATTTAAAAATAAAAAAATCGATAATATGTGTGTTTAAATTTTATTTTTAATAATATGTATTAATAAAATTTAATGTTAACCTTTAATAATTATTAATTTACAATCAATTACCACTTTAAAAAACTAACTTTCCAAAAATATTTAACTCTACGCTCAAAAGTTTGTTTACCTTTGAGGTTATACCAATGTTTATTACACATTATCGATTATTAAGGTTCTCTGACGTTACACGATCTTACTACGTATTCAACAATCTATGCCTTGCAAATCTTTAACTTCTATGGTTGACCATAGATGCCCAATCTTCGCGCCATTTCTACGTTAACCGCGCAAATTAGGTAAGTAGTATACTATGTTACCTGGGCACAGCCTCTGATTGGTCCAAAACAAAGTAGAGGGGGTAAAAGTATGTGGTGCCAAGCCCCTGATTGGTTGAGAAGATTGCCCCACTTGCCCCTTCCCCCACTTAAGCCCCACTTACTTTGTCCCACCTTAGCTCACTCCATCAAATCCCCTTCTCTCACCTAATCCCCACTTGCCCCTTATCCCACCTTTACTCACCTAATCCCCACATGGCCCCCCTCTCCAAAACCCCACTAAGCTCCCCTCTCCCCAGTTCAAGTAAACTGCTTAACCAAACCCCACGAAGCCCCCCTCTCCCCAGTTCAATTAAATAGCTTAACCAAACCCCACGAAGCCCCCCTCTCCCTAACTTAACCAAGCCTCCAATAGGTTAACCAAACCCATCACCATCTGGGTTAGATCTTGTCTCCACTACATAGGTTTCCATATGTCATCAGGTTAGGTTTGTATATTGAGTAATAATGCGAAAACGGATTATGTATACATTATATTTTTAAAAGTGTACAATGTTTATAAATAAATTTGGAGTCTATCCACTATCCATCGTCTGCAGAGAGGGCAGTGTAGTACCTGTGTAATACAACTTCTACAAAACAAATGACCACAGGGTATAGAGGCCGTATTTCGAGTCTCAGCGAGGAAAACTGGGCAAGGTGAGTGTGATCGAGTAGAAGACGAGGTATCCTGGTCTGGTTCTGAGCGAGAAGATGAGGTATCTTGGCCTGTTCCGTGTCTGCGAAAGACATTAATACCATTTTCGGTAATCTCCAGTAAATCCTGATTCATCATACTCCAAACGCTGAAAGGAAAAACTTTACTGGTGGTGTAATAATCCATCGTTGTAGTCCATTCCAGATCCCGAACAAGCATTCTTAAACTGACCAATGAACGTTGTAGAGCTGTTTTCGTTATCTCCAATGGTGGTAAATGATCTATATTCCTAGTATAACCATCACTTCGCATCGATTCCAGAAAACGAGACAGATACGAGTTACTCCATGGAACAGGAGGCATGGAACTGCGAAGAGATGTAGGAGGTTCAACGTGTTGGTTGAGCTGGTATGGTTGAGAACGTACGGTTGGTTGAGCACGTACGGTTAGCCTTACACTCCTCCTCAGCCGTTGATTAGGTAGGTCCGACATCAAATGCCTTGATGGTGTTGCGTCTGTTGGAAGTTCAATAGAAGTCGGTGGAACCGAAAGCAACTGTCTTAAAATACTCGGTGATGAAGGTGATGTATCGTCCAAGATCGATGGCGAGGGAGAGCGGGGTGAATCCTCCAGATTGTCCAAGTTCGACATCCTTTTGATTCCTCTGATATCTAAAATAACGGTAAGGTCTGAAAATAAGAAATCGATCCTAATTTACTAGTAAAACTCATACATACATATATGCAAATATATTATGTATGTATAAGTTTTACATTGTACTGACCTGTTCATTAATATTTGATATATTGATGTAGTCCCACTGTGTCAAAATCACGATTATGCTGTCAGCCAAAACGGGAGGAGGGCATCTGTGATCCGAAATAACGGAGCTATGGCACATCTACAGCACCAGTTATCAACACTTTTTATGAAATACAAAATATCATCATTATCAATACAATAAATTTCCCAACTGTGCAAACCCCTAGGAGCATCTATTTCAATAAAACATTTGCTACACAATGGTAGAGACGAGTAACTATAATAAAACAACTTGTGTATCTCTACACGATTCAATTCGAAAGCGAATGATGGTATTTCAAACGAATGATTCATCAACATGAAAAAATCATTATGAGTTATATTGTCAAAGTCTATATATAAATAGTCAAAATGTTCGGTTTCACACTTTACCTGTCTCAGGTACCACACAAAGTTTTTTTTTAATATTTGTTTAACAGAAAGAGGTAATTCAAGTTTATTTATATTGTCCAAAGTTAGAGTTTGACCACACACAACTATAGCACTTAGGTCAAACAATGTTTTAGGATTCGACTTAAATAATTCGCACATTGTACCTAAATATTTTAAATAAAACGTATTGTACACTTTAAAAAACAAAACTAAAGAGTTGAGGTAATTATGTATAAACATATATATATATATATATAATTACCCCGTAGGGAGAGCTCCAACCATCGCCCAACCCCGGTGACGACCATACCAAAAAATTGCCGTCCCCCGCAATACACTCTAGTGCTTTAGGTCCAGACTAACCGTAGTACCGACAAGCCCCGTCACTACGATCTTCATCCGTGACAATTCCAGTAAATCCCTCTCAGTAAATGCATCGGCATACCGTTTTGGGAGAAATGATTGTTTTACTTCCCCATCCACAACAATATCAAACATGAGACTTCTCCCATACCGAGTCATTATAAACCGTGCGTTATGCAAGGGGTATTCCTCCCCAATTACAAGAGTCGATAATGAGATCGCCTTATTGGGAGTAATAGTATTAAAACGGCTCACAAGAGACGATGATGATGATGATGTCATACTTACTGCAATGGAAGACACAGTGAGAGACTGATGAATAAACAGAACCAACACGCAAATATATACACAATCACTCTCCACATCCCACACCAATCTCGCCCCTTCCATCAAGAACTACACCAAAGCACAAACTGGTTCCGACCAATCAAAACCGTTGGTTGCACATCCCACCAGAGCGACCACAGTTGCCGACAACTTTCATCAACCAATCAATATCCAATTCCCTCCACCAAAACAATATGGGTCCGAAGTTTATATAAGTCCACACACACGGTTTGTCGAGTCTATTCTACACGAAGAACGCTGTGAGTATACTTCTTTATATACTATTCAACTCATTAGTATCAGTATGTGTGTGTGTGTGAACGAAAAGTAATTATACCATTGTAAAATAATATTTAGTTTGTACTATAGTCTTAAATAATATACTAGGTGTAATGGCTCTTTATCGTATATATCGTAAGGAATCGTACGTTAAAAAGTTTCGTATGTATGGTTCCACAGTAATTTTCAAATTCAATGCACCTCCAATAGGAGTGACAGAAATCGATTGGGTTAAAAGAGGGTTAAACGAAATAGTTGAAACTATGAAAGAAAATACGACAGAAGAAGATCAAATTGGGTTTACATTGGACGGTTTAAATTTTACAAAACAGGGGTTTGTAGCATTTCGATCAGCTACGGATATTGCCCCCGATATTTTGTGGGAAATTTTCGGGCGAATCGTACAGAGTAACGCTAAGAGTTTCACTTCAAGCGATACGTTTAAAGTAACGTGTACAAAGGTCAGGGTTCCAGTTGGTCGTGGAAGGGTTAGACCCGGACTGTATAATAATTTCTCGGAAGAATGTAAAAAGAGAGGAGGAGTAGTCGTTATTAAAAATAAAAACTCTCTTTGTTTACCATGTTCACTAGTAGTAGCTATAGCTCACGCTGAAAAAGACAAGGAGTATAAACTTATACGAATGGATAGATGCCAGAGACAAACAATTAGAGCACGTCAACTAATGACAGATGCGGGAGTGCAAATCACAGACAATGGGGCAGGCGTTCGAGAATTGCAACAATTTCAAAACCATTTATCCCTTTATAAAATCATTGTGTATAGTTATGGGAATAGAGGTCGTGATATATATTTCGAAGGCGAAGTACAAAATCCGCGTCATAGAATCAATTTACTATATGACAAGGGGCACTTTAACGTTATAACAAGTTTAACATCCGCTTTTGCCTGTAGTTATTTTTGTCAATCATGCCACACACCGTTTAATAACACTGGAGAGCACAGGTGTTCTACCATTTGTTACTCGTGCAAACGTTCTCCACCTTGCGATTTGGAAAACGAAAACATTTACTGTGGGGATTGCAATAGACGATTTATGAGTCGAGGTTGTTTTATAGCTCATTTGGGTAATATTTGTGAATCCATAAAGAAATGTCCAAACTGTGAAAAACATATTTTGCCAAAAAAACGTAAAACCGTTCACGTATGCGGGGAGACATTCTGTAAAGTATGTATTAAGTACACACCAGCCAATCACCAATGTTGCATGAGAATTGATACAGGAAAACCCAAAACTAAAGACTTTTTATTTATATTTTTTGATTTAGAAACCCGTCAAGACGAGTTTATCGATTCGGAAACTAATGTGCATAAAGTTAACTTGTGCGTGAGTCAACAGTACTGCTGGAAATGTATAAACGGGGAAACGTGTCAAACATGTTTCGATCGTACTCACGTCTTCCGAGATGACCCTGTCAACGGGTTCATGACA
>JAGFPH010003289.1:52338-78209 GCA_018207615.1 Philaenus spumarius | reverse complement strand
AGGCCTAATCACACTAACCGGTTACGGTAAAACGTTTAATACGACGGCGAGGTTTAGAGTCTATCCCTTACCTTTGCCTACGAAATAGACTTACCTTTGAATTGCGACACGTGCAGAACAACTTTTTTGTGGTTATAGATCAGCTGCCGATATGAGAGTTGGATAGGTACGAATGTTGCCAAGTACAGTCGAAGTTATCCGAACCCAACAAATTCCGACCTAGACCTCGTCCACTAGGTCGGTAGAGAAGCCCGGCGTATTACCGACCTTCAACAGTTTTTCATTTATTCGAAAACGGCATCGCGACGCGCTACCTCCCCTAATGGACGAAGCTTTTATGTTAGAATTTAAATAAATTTTCCTTTTCTTGAAAAAATTCTTCTAATTTTTCAATTTAAAAAAAATTATTAACTAGTTACTGCCAAATGTTTGCTCTAAATAATAAACCATATTAGGTTGTTCTAGCTCGTAAAGTTTTTAAGTAATATGATTCTAAACAAAATTATTATTTCGTCGTAAATAAATTTTGTTTGAGCGGGTAGTTTTCCGCGCCGCGCCTCTCTACTGACCTAGTGGACGACCAGCTTAAATGACGTAATATGTTAAGCGGTGTCGATAACTCGCACGAGTCAAGAACAACGGTCTTGCCGAGTTTTGGCCGCTAATTTTGGCCTTTACTACCTCACCATCCCGTATGCATTTAGTATTATAGGAAAAGCCACTCTATAACTCTTTCCTCTGATGCGACTTCTCCCTCCTGCAATGCGCCCACTCCCCGCCGCCACCACGTCTCTCGCACGCACACGCACTGCCGCCAGACCTGAAAACGGCATGCGAGCAATACATCACATCAAAAACTGTTAAATCTGTACTTGAATGAGCATATGAGTACTATGAATGAGCATACTAAGAGAATATGACAGTTTTTGTTTAAAATACCAAAACGCTATGCAGTGAAACTAAAAATTATTGGATAATAAAATAACCTGATGGAACAAACAATCAAAATTTCTTGCGCATATTTCCAAATTAAAAAACTCTCCAAAAATTTGCTGCTCTGGGCACATGCCCACATTGCCCATGCGGTAAATCCGGCCATGACAGTTGAGGGTATAACTAGCTTGGATAGTGACAAATTGTATTTATTTTTACTTGTAAAAATGTTTAAATGAAGATATTTTTATTGTGTATACTATAAACAAACCTTAGCTAATATATTAAGTTAGGCTTAGGTTCCCTGTTATATTACTTGTTTTATAACACATAAAAATGACGTCCATGGAGTTGAAATATTGCAACTGAAAAATTGCTCAATTAAAAAAGTGGCAAATATAATTTATTTTTTACATTGTTTACCGATAGTACTGGGCCTAAATTTTGATTTAATAATAAAATAACAATGTTGGCTTAGGTTCCCTGTTATATTACTTGTTTTATAACACATAAAAGTGACGTCCATGGAAATGAAATATTGCAACTGAAAAATTGCTTAGTTAAAAAAGTGGCAAATATAATTTATTTTTTACATTGTTTACTGAATGTTATTGTTTAAAGGTATTTCTCAAGAGTGACATTGAATTTATAATTTTTTTGAGAATGACCCAAATATGTCATTTTTGCGTAGTTTGAAGAATACAGTCAATGCGGTCCTCGGAGATGTCACCACTCGGTCAGGAAAATCGTGTTTCGTAAAATAGATGCGCTCGCCGTTAGGGAGGTGCATTGCTAGGTCGGTGACGGTGGGATGTCTTTCATGTAATGGGAAGTCCAAAATTCGCCATGCTGCCTCATTGCTTCTTACGTATCGACCTGCTCTGAATGAATGCACTTCGTCCTGTGGATTAATGTTCAAGTTACCAGTCTGTTACCATTGAAAATGGCTTGATCACTCTCTTAGTTAATATACTTGAAGATATATTTTATAGCCTGCCCTGAACTGCAAAAACTGCATAATGTGGGGCCATCAAACATTTTTGTCAGAATAGGGCTAAAGGGTACAACCCACTTGTTGTCCACCTCGACTTCTTCATGACTAGCGCGAATTTTAATGACAACAGTTCGTCCCCAATCCTGAAATGCTCTCCGTCGGTACTGTGGGTATCCATTTTCATTGGTTTGCGTTTCCTTCAGCAACGCTTGTGGGTACTTCTTGTGCACTTTCTGTCTTTCATGCATGGCAATGAGATGTTGTGTGCACATGGATCATATTTTTGACGAATGTGTCGTATAGTTTTTCGTCCATGTTGGCATCAGAAATTTCAGCACAAATAAAGTCATCAATCTGATTTGGCCGCAATTTATTTTTAAGCCACAATAATGTACCTGGGGCAAGCCACGTTTTTGCCACTCAATGGAGTACATGATACACTGAGTCTCGCCGTAAATTTGTCCTTTCGTGAGTACAGCAACCAACTTCGGCGATTTGATTTTAAACATTCGAGCAGTGAGGTCGTGTCGGTCAGTAGTTTTTTGGCCAGGCATAAGCTCATCAGTGATCTCTGTCCATGCTGGGTTGCAAGTGAACGGGATGAACAGGTCGGGGCGGCCATAGTTGCGGAGTACGCAAATGCACCTTGCGTGTAATCATGCAGGTACCTCGGGCTATGCACGACTCAGGAAGGGAGGATATTTGCACCATTTGCCCAATATTATTAGCGTTAATTTGCATGCCATCCCTAACAGCATCCTGCAAATGAATGTAGTTTTCCGCATGCAGTTTTCTTTGATTCAAAGATATATTGTACCTTAAGCGCCCTCTTCCTACCTTAACGTACATATCCACTATGAACTGGTGTAGAAGTTGCCGGCAACGCAACAGCAGATTGAAAAGATTGTCACGCACCATGCAAACATAGAAGCATAAGTATCATTGTCATAAGCATAGAAGTCCAAGCAGGAAACTTTTTTGTCTGATATGGGCTGTCCAGTCTGCAGATTCACCAGAGGTGTTTTAAAATGGTAACCCTCCTGGCCTTTCCAGAAAAGGATTGGATACTGTAGCTCATCGTAGAACATGTGCTTGTCGGCGATGCAAGAGAGCTGACAGTCATGCCTACGCAACACGATATCTCTGCTAGAGGTGGAGTCCGTGCCCCCACCTACCGCTACCTCGTTAGTAGTGGGCTCATTGTAACGACGTACGTGCTGCCCACGTGGAACGCAGTCAGGGTGGAACGCACCACTTTACAACTCTCATCGGGCATATTGTCAAGAGCCGTTTTAAATTCGTGTGCCAAAATATTGTTGTGATTGTGATGACTCTTTGTATTTTTTTAACAGTATCTCTTTGGACTCCTTGAATTAATCGAGAACGTCTGTCTACTTACGCTTCCTCATCACCTATGAAATAAACTTGCAACCCCCATGTGTGATGGGGGAAGAAGAGAACTGATTCTGTGACAAACTTGACCTTGTATGGTGAAAGTTACTGAAAATTCTGGCATAGAAACAACTTTATCTGCACCAAAAGATGTCATGTGGAAGAACATATTATATTTTCTAATGTTATTTAACCCTCAACTAGTATCCTTATTTTTTGAGCACACAACTGGTATCCTGGGATGTCTGAACACCCCAATTTACAAATGACCTAAATAATCATAAATAAGACTCAACATTTTATGAAAACACTTAATATTTATTTGTACATGTGTCTAGTGTGTTATCTGTACAAATTTTGGATGATAAAAAAATAATAGGTTTAAAAAATAAATAAATATAAAATTATGACAAATTCAAAAAATAAAATGTGTACTTCACTCAATATTTAAAACAAATATAATAAAAATTAAATAAATGATTATAAGTTTACTATAAACTTTTTTATGGCTAAGTGGCACTATTGATTTTTAAAAGAAATTTGAATTTATTCTTTCAATTAAAAATTCCACCCATCCATCGAAAATCAGATAATGAGAAAGCAGAATTTACATCTACAGTATCACAAAACTCATGTGCTAAATTTTTTTTATTTTGTTTGCTAAAATTACTAATACAACTTGTATGTAAATAAAACATATATAATGAAATATAAAACCTTCATATTAACATTATTAATAAAAACTAATAATAAGTAAACTTTGAAAAACAACTGATCCTCTTATGAAAATCAGATAATGAAAAAGCAGATTTTATAACTATGTATTACAAAACTAATGTGCTAAAATAAACTTATTATGTTTGCTAAAATTACTAATGCAACTTGTATGTAAATAAGACATATAACATAAAAAACCTTCATATTAACATTATTAATACAAAATAATTGTTAGTAAACTTTAAAAAAGAACTGATCTTCTTATCAAAAACTTATCTTTCAGTCGTCTCACTCATCACACAAAATGATGTTGTGAGAATGTTCTTTGCACACATTTTTGATACATTTACTGCATAATGTTTTAATTTTTTTGTCTTTGCTACGAGGACACAAATGACAGCATTTTTATTTTACTGTAGTAGGTTGAGCTTGATGTGGTACATTCCTTTCTCCAAGATCTTTTGGATTCCCTAGACACTTGTTAATGGTCATTAGCAACTCCCTTGGCAAAGATTTGATCAGTGATCTTGATTTTAAATGCTTTTCTATGAAACTTTTCCCCAAACTTACCCTTAAAGTATTATGAGTCATCTTATGAGTATGATTTGCTGCTCCAAACTAAACTAAGGCATTTACTTGAAATATGCCTACCATGGCAAAAAATGGCCTGGGGTCATCTCCAAGTTCGTTTCTGACATGCGTATGTGATACATTGCATCTACCCCACCCTAGTCATATTATAATACATAATAATTTCAGGTTTATTAGTTTCTTCATCAATTGTTGCATAGTAGAGGCAACAGCTACAGCTATATGATACAATTGAATTATTTCCAGTAAGCCCAAACACACGTTCCCTGTTGAGAGTGGAACTTCCTTTTTATTTTTTCGTAAGGTGTCCACATAGGTCAAACCTTCAACCGCAGTTCTTCCACTAGTTCAATGGAACTAAACCGGTTATTGCCAGTTATGTTTCGGTTTATGTTCTTCATTGAATCATACAGCTTCATTACACTACGAGTTGGTACAGACAGTTTTTTTAGGATTTGTACTATCCTTTGTCTTTCCTGCATAAACAAAGGTGTCAATCAAATAGTGGGGTTTTCCATCACAACAACATATGACTTTGAGTCCATATTTTCAAGATTTGCTTTTAATGTACTGTCGGAAGCTACACCTACCCCTAAATCCTACTAAACATTTCATCTACCCTTATATATTGACTGCAAATATAGTTTGATTTGCAGATATGAATAAACATATTAAAGATTTCTGAAATATGTGCACGTTTGTTTCCAGCATTTTGTTGTTCTGCTCTGGTATCTGGGTCATCAAATCTTAGAGCAACAAGAAGAAAAAGGAACTTCTTTAGAGTCATTATTGAACGGAAAATATCGCTTCCTGTTCCATCTGCTGCAAAAAGGGACTCAGCATCTTCATGTCCCGATTTAAAAACTCCTGATAAAATTAGAAGGCCAATGCAAACTTTAAGTTCTTCCAAATCGGTATGTTGAGCAAATGATTGAAATCTTGCCCCATAGTTGACACTAATGGCAGTTATTTTTTTTATTTGTATTGTATAGAACTATCTCTAATATATCATCAATAAATAAAAAAGACCAATGCTTCGAGTGGATTTTGAGGCATTGTGGCTCTAGCAGGTCCTTTTACTCCTGGAAGGTGTGTTACAATATTATCACGTCTAGTTCGAGATGGGTCAAGTCCGGGTTTTAGTTCGGGTAAGACCTGTAGAAACAAAGGGTTGCAGCAGCACCTATGGTTAGCCTAAGTGCGGCTTGAAAGGATGCGGGAGAGCCTTACGCTCGGAAAAGATCGGTTTGCGAGCCATAATTTTGACTAAGTGCTATTTGGTTTCACTCGGGAACGTTTGGTAATGTTCGGGGTTATATAATGTATTTATATTATATCCCACACTATACACTTGTATCTCATAATTTCGACTAAGTGCGCTTCGGTTGGACTCGGGTAAGATCGATAGTGTTCGGGTTTTATAATGTATTTTACACTATAACCCAAAGACACTATATATATAACACTTGTATCATACAAGGTTGATGACGACTGTTAAACTTATTATACTCGACTAAAACAATACTAATTAACAGAGGCAGCGTAGACTAACGGTCAACGCCGTGGACTCAGACATGGAGGAACCCGGTTCGACTCTCGGAGATACCCAAACTTTTTTAAAAGCAAAAAATTAAATTATAACTAAATATTAGTTATTACAAAACCAGATGGTTGCAAAAAAAGATGGCGGCTCAAAAAAGACCCCAAACCAAAATCCCCAAATGGCCCAAAACCTCAAAATTCCCAAAAGAACTCAAAATTCCCAAAAAATCATAAATCCCCAAAAATGATGGAAAAGAGGAGGAGTGGGAGTAAGCCCCGCCCATAAGGGGCGTGGTCAGGCTATAGTATCACAGACTTTACTGCTCTTTTAGCTTGATTATTAAAATTTAATTTTACGTTAAGCCTTAACAATTTATACAAAGGATGTAAGATAGTTGACAAACCCTTAATGAACTTTACATAATAATTTATCGTCCCTAAAACTCCCTTTAATTGAGTCACTTTTTAGGCTCAGATGCTTCTATTGTAGCGTTTACTTTTGTTTTGGATGGTTATAACCCAGTTTTGTCTATTACAAAACCTAAATATTCCATGAAATCTTTAAAAAACTCACATTTAGATTTACTGACTGTTAAACCACTATATTTTAATCTATTTAATCTATTTAATCTATTTAAGACTTCTTTTAATCTTTCAAAATGTTCTGCATTGTCTTTACCAGTTATTAAAATATCATCCAAAAATACAATTACTCCCGGTAAAGCTTGTAACAGTTTTTCCATTATTCTTTGAAATAACTTTGGAGCTGAAGCAATTCCATAGTGATTTCTATTATATCTAAAGCCCTTTATGAGTACTAATAGTAACTCATTTTTTCGATTCTTCGTTTAACACAACTTGTTGATAACCCTGATTAATATTAATCTTAACAAATTTATTACCATGGTATAAGACCGTGAACAAATCTTCAATTTTATGAATTGGATACCTATCAAAGAATTAAGGCCTAACCTCTTCTTTAATATACAGTTTTACTTTTTCCTTACAATAAGTACACAATTTATCACTAAAAACCTCTGGAATTTTTTAAACAATATTTCCTCAAACTTACATTGATTCATCACAAGGTTATTTACAGGTATTTTAAAATCAACTCCAAGTTTTTGCATCCAATCTCTTCCCATTAAATAAGACCCTCTATTTTTAATAACAAACAATTCTAATTCTTGTTCTACCCCTTCATATTGAACCTTCAATTTCCCTATTGGCTCTTTGGTGTAAGTACTTAATTTTGAATCTGTCTGCAATAATGGTAGTTGTCTGAAATTTGTATTATACAAATTTTCCCCTATAACCGACACTCCAGACCCTGTATCTAATTCCACAATCAATCCTTGGTCTGAAACTTTTACTTTTATTGGAGCACAAAAACTCCGAGTTTCCCTTAACTGTATTGCATTAAACTGACTATCTTCCCCTTTACTTGAATTATAAGACATATTATCCTTTAAATTATGTACATGTTTAGTATAACCCTTATACTTATTACTAGTATGCGACATAACAGTAGACTTACTTGCAAAGTCTGAAGTATTAACTCTACACATCTGCTTTAAATGACCTTGCTTACCGCACTGGTAACACTTATATTGTTTGTATCTGCAATTTTTATACACATGACCACTTTTACCGCAACATGAACATTTCACTGTAGTGCCGTGCTCCATACTCGAGGAGTGAAAAACGTATCGATTTTTTGTTCATTCATATGAATGCTGAGCAATAACTAAAGACCCAGCCTAGTTAATACTATTCGCACTGTAAGTTTATTTCTGCACAGTAATTATAGTTTAAATTTGATGCTTTGCTTACCCCGTCGCCAGTTTAAGTTTATCCCAGTAATGTTATTTATTAGTTAAATTACATTTAACTTCAGATAATATTCAACAATATCAGATAACCTTCAATCACTACACACCACAATACGGCAATTCGACCTGTTTGTACAAACCTCATACGGCAACCACATTGTCATTGAGCATAAGTAAACCTTCTCTTTTAATGTTATCTGTCCTTTCAACGAAGACTTTAATTGTAAATAAATATTCACACAACTCTACTCTTTCACTAACACTACACTCAGTAAATATTTTCTCTTTAAACCCGCTAATAAGTACAACTAATTTAGCTCCGATATAAAGCACGTTCATTACTCTCTGCGGCAGTAGTGCCAACCCACCTAAGAGGTAGCGTCTTCCAATCTTCAGTAAAGTTTGAAAAATATTTCCTTGGAAGTGTACTTCAATGAATGCATATCTACAACACAAGGATCGCCAGATTTTTTCCAGGACTTATAGACTTGAAAAAATTGAGGCTTTCATAATTGCGAAAGAAAAGGTGGTCTAAATATTTATCATTGTATGGCGCTGTATTGGTTCGACCTTTTTTATGGCGGTTACATAGTCTGCAGGAACATTAAAAACTCTTCATCTGACCTTTTGCTTGATTTGGGAATGCACAGAGTCTGCCTCCATCTGGGTGTGCCCTTTTTCCAAATATTTTTGGATAATTATGATGTTTTTCAATTTTGGCAAATTAAAAAGGGCATTTGACAGCCCTGTATTCCGATTCTGGTAATATAAAATCACTTTGCTTTGTGGAGGAAGTGGAACCAGGTTAGTTATGACATCAAAAAATGTATAGACATAAACTCATTCGCTATGAGTCCTCCTTTAGCCTCATGCCATACATAGCATGTCACATCTTTGGTTTTTAGATTTAAAAAATTAAGATTATCAACAGCTAGTTTAGTTTTGTAATAGATATTTAGATACCTGAGATTTTGAATACAACAGCACACTTTGCAGATCCCTTGTGAATACATACTCTTCATTTTCTTTATCTGCTTCCTTCTCAGTCGTAGCTTCTTTCTTTTTTTCTTGGTGCAGGTTGTAAATGCCTTTGGTAATATTTCCTGCACAATACCCCACGCAGAACAGTACCGTAATTTATCCTTTTTAGACCGGAACAGACTTAAATTATTTTTGCTGAACACATTTGCAAATACTGTAATTGATAATGGCTTAACATTTTTCTCCTCAGATCACTTGCAGTATTCCTTATGAAACTCTTGTTTACTGGTTCAATTTGGTTCTGGATTCAGTTTATTCGTTGAAGCCCTGCAATAATTGCTCTTCATTTTCGAGAGACTATCAATATGCGCTAAAACGCTTCCTATCCCGTCGAAATCAAAAGGACACCACCGCTTTCTAATTTGGGGTGGTAGAATACCCTTGATGAAAGCTAAACTGCTCGGGTCTGATGAAGAGCTGCAAAATAGACAGAAAAAGCCGTTCGAAGAACTTGAAGATCGCTGACAGCAGAGATATCGGGCGATAGTTCTGAGAGAAGAGATGGTCCTTCTCCGGCTTCCACTTGGTAGGAAAGTGGTGCAACCTGAGGAAAGAATTAGACAGAAGATAATAGGACCTCCACTAACTGGGGAGCGCAGCACGCAGGGCCCCGCAGCCAATCCGATCTAGGCCAAAGGTCTCTTTTTCAGCTTGAGAGCAGAGATCGCGAATTGCACGTCCTTGAGAGTGAAGGGTACAATGACATCGTACTCCTCCAGCGATGCTCCAAAGAAGTCGTCGACGAACTTCTCGATCATTTTTGCATGATCCTCATCGCAAACATTACGGTTTGGTTGGCACTGATCCTCCATTGTGTTAGCAAATGCCTCGGTCTTATCAAGGAGAGTGTAGGCTAGGCCCCGCTGCCCGTGTATTGGCCGACTTTCTTCCCTCGGAGTATCTTGTAACACATGTGCCCACTGACAACGAGAATTGTACTAAAAAATAAAAAGACGTATATGAAAATTTCACCTAATAGTTCAATAATTGTAAAGAGAGAGGCTTATTGTATATTTGTTTAACTTGGTCAAACACATATGTAGAATTTTTTTAGAATTGTATCTCATAGGGTAGGAGAGAGAGAATAGGGAAATTAAAAAAATAACTAAGTATATAAACAAAAACAATTTAATGTTAAAGAATAATAATTTAATTATAAAGTAAACAAAAAATTTTTGTAAAGTAAATTCGAACTTTCTAGAAGAAATAATTATAAGTGATATTTTGACCTGTGGTAGTTATTCAAACAAAGGCTAATCATAATAAAAAGACATAAAAGGACTCTATGAGACATTGATATCAAATACAAGTGTACATGCTTATATAAAACATTAATACAACCTTATAAAACAAAGACAATAAGTAAGTTAACATAAGAAAGCAATTATAAAGGCACATTTACACTGCAGCTTACAACTAAAAAGTTTGAAACTCTTGAAGAAAGTTTGAAATTTTAAAAAATACGACTTGTACATTTGTTGCAAACTTAACGAGTTTCAAACAAAATTCTCGTGTTTCAAACCATGTTTCATGTTTCTACTAGTTGTCGGTAAATTACTGAAACTTCCTTTGATCTTTGTTTGCAACCAAAATTGTGCACGAAAAAGTTGCAAACATTCTCCCTCATTGCACGTTTGCACTCAGCGCTCCAGCTGGTGGTGTATCAGCTGTTTGAACTACCCACACGCGCTCTAGTCTGTCGTCTGTCAGTTTGTATTTTGTCTGTAGTCTCCACTTGTGAGCGTTGTGTGTTTAGTGTTGTGGTGTGATGAAGTGGTTTGGTTGAAGGACAGCGTAGTGAAACTGATAGATTTGTACCGGGAACGGCCAGCTCTGTGGGACGCCACTAGTTATTTGTATAAAGATAAGAATAAGAAACATTATGCTTGGCAAGAGATAGCTGATGAAATGAAAATTTCAAAACTGGAAGTTAAGAACATGATTCATAATTTAACAATTCAATTCAAGCGAGAGATGAATAAGCCAAAGAGTGGCTCCGGAGCTGATCCATATAAAAAGAAATGGTTTGTTCTCGATCTCTTGATGTTTTTGAAGGATACTACAACTCCTCGTCACACTAGTGATTGTATTCCTGAGGTAAGAAAATATACAAAACGTGTATTAATTTTTAAAAATATATTTCACATAAAATTAGTAAAAATATTACAAAGGGCACACAATATTATAGCTTTGTAATTACTATACAGTAGCGAAGGCCTACTTATTGATCATTCTGCCATGTGACTGCACCTTCTGCACTGTTGAAGTAAGCCGTGAATTGTTCACGAATTTCCTGTGATAGGTCAGACGACTTCTTTGGAATCCGCTTTAATCGCAGCAGTGTACCAGTGGGCATTCCATCAACCCTCCATTGCCCCGGTACTATTCCTGTCGCTGTGTCTTCTCGGTCAAATGATCCAGGAGGAGTATATTATTTTTGAGATAAATCGCTATTTCGTAAAAAAATATGTAAGTGAGTGCATGCTAACACAACTTTTTCGGCATTTTCTGGCTGTAACAAAAGTGGCGTTCTTAGTACTCTGAACAATAACGAAACTATGCCAAACACGTTTTCTACTACCCTCCGCCCACGGCAATGGCGGTAGTTGTAAATTCTTTTGTTGTGTAACCCTGGACATGGTTTCATTATGTTTGGTCTCAAGGGAAACGCGTCATCCGCTAAATAGCACGTACGGTACGGGCATTGATAGACCAGGCAATGGAGTAGGATTTGGAATTCCCAACTTGGATTCAATAAGAAGTTTACTGAAATTGCTGTGGTTAAACACTCCTCCATCCGACAACCGTCCTTGGCAACCAACATTCATGTACGTAAAACAGTACTGTGAGTCCACAACAGCAAATAAAACAATGCTAAAAGATCCCTTGTAATTAAAGTAATCACTTCCTGAATCTATGGGAGCTTGTATGATGACGTGTTTTCCGTACATGCTACCAATGCAATTCGGGAAGTTCCATTGTTGGTTGTACTGATTTGATATATGTAACCACTCTGCCTTTGATGATGGTATCTGTAACAAAAGATTTTGTATTCTTAAAACTTACAATTGTATTTACATATGTTTTCAATTGTCTATAGTGTGTTTAACCCTGGAGCCCTTGCGCCAAGTCTCACCCGAGCTTTGTTGTTTTGACTACTGCTGGGGGGAGTAGTCATTCCCAATAGCCTCTTATACCCTCAAGCCAGTCACGCCCCAGTAGTCGTAATTACATCATTTATTAAATTTTTTATGTAAATATATATATAAATATATATTATATAATATGATTTAATATTATATTATAGTTGGCCTATATTATTTTCTATTTCTATTTTATTATATGTATTTTAAAAATATAAAATATATAGGATATATAACGATGTTATATATATAATACCCATTACATATTGGGTCTGAGACTTGGCGCTAGTGCTCCAGGGTTACTTGATGGTAACAAAATAAAACCGTTTTTTTACTATACCGTCCTGGTTACAGGATGTTGAAGTTGGAAATTCGACAAATGAAACCAAAGGCTCGCCAATAAATTTGAATGCATACGACAATGTAGATCAAAATGTCTCTGCTGACAAAAGCGATACTAATATAGAAACTGTGAGTCTTCCAAGCACATCGGCAAAGCGACTTGGTCCGAGTCAATACAAACAGCAAACAAAGAAAAGAATTTATAATTGTAACCCTGCCCCAAGAAGCCCTTAATGGCATGAGGAATGTAGGGAACATCATCAAACCAAAAGACGCGTTTGATGTCTTTGGTGAATACGTCGTCTCTGAGCTAAGCAAAAGTACAAATGCACAGCAAGTGGCTCTAGGAAAACAAAGAATTATTGTGACACTGTTTGACCTGGAAATGTCAAATTTTACCTTGTTCAAGACAACTCCGACTGATATCTCTAGCAGCCATACTCCTTTAAGTGCACAAGATGAAACTGACAATAATTCAGTATCCATCCTGGACGCTTTTTTGCAGGACAATGTTGAGGGTCCTGAACAAAGCACACAATATACAATGTTGTAACTTTATAAATTTTGTAATTCTAGAAAACAAAATTATTTTGTAATATTTACAAGCTAAATAAATGATAAGCAAACTACTGTACTTACTTTTATGTTGTCCTTGAGCATATCTATCAACGCCTCACACACTTCCTGGACAAACTTTGAAATGACACTTTTTGAAATTTTAAATAAATAACTAAGACTTGCATAAGAATCACTACTGGCTAAAAATCGTAGAGTCAATGCCAGCTTCTCTTTTACGGGTAGGGCCATTCGCCATAGCAATTTTCGGCCCTACTTGAAGCTTCAGATATTCAAAGTCACTGCTTGCCATTCTCAAAAAGTTCTTAAAACTTCCATCAGTCCTCAATTTTCCTGACAGTGGATCCACATCATTCTTGTTTAGATCTTCTAATAATGCACCGCCACTATACCTAGCTCTTGCTCGTAGCGACGGTTTTATCCAGTATCTTCTGGGTGCTCTTTGAGTAGCCAAAATATAACAATCACTTTCAGCAGCAAGTGCGTTCTCTGCTCTCCACATATTCAATCTGGACTGAACACAACCAAAGAAACTTAAAAGTTTGCAACTTTTAAAATGTACAAAAATACTTAGCTTCTTTACAACTTTTTTGTTTGAACCTATAAAGTCTGAAACAAATTTGTTGCAAACAAAGCTAATAGTTGCAAACTGCAGTGTAAAATAATATAAATAAAATAATATTATTAAAAAATAATATTTATTATTTTTAAAAATATAAAATAAATAAAATAAAACATCGAAAATAATATTTGCAACAATTTAAATATCACAACACACACAAAATAAAACATATATGCACATGGATTAGGAAAGTATGTAACTACAGAGAGATCGCCATGATCAAGATACTTTTACTTCCATGGAAGCTAGTTCCTTCCTGGCATCATTCTGGAAGCTTTGAGAACGTTGTGAAACGTTAATTCTTTGTGAGTCAGTTGAATCAACCAGACGTACAGCAGTATGTCCTAAATATAAAATATAAGTTTTTGACCAAAAGTAGGTCATTTGTCTACGAAAATGAATTATATAATTGTGGCCTGAGGGCAAGTGAATGTTATACAAAAGTTTTTCGTCGAAAATTTCATCGATTTTAAAAGTTATACGAGCATACAACTCTTTGACCATGTGCTCCGAGTAATGTGAAGTGTGGTGAATTTAAGTGAGCTCATCATCGATAAATAGTGATCATGCAAGCATTATTAAAACATAATATATTTGAATGAAAGCAACATTAAAGACATACATAAAATTTCGACCTTTTTGATAGAGAATGGCGATTTTTGGAAATTTACATTAGCCTAGGCTTGGAGAGACTTTTATATGTTTTATTTTATTTTGGGTTGAATTTAAATCATAATTTAAACAGCCTCTCTCAGATAGGATATATTTTAAATAAATTTAAAGTTATAATTTGTCTATTGTATTATTTTTTATGTCATGTGTATGAAAGTAAAAAATGATCTGTGAGTAAAGTTTTCAAAGTTTGCCATCACATGTCTTGACTTTCATTTTTTACCTCAGTCATGCTAAGTGATTACTAGGATAGTCAGACGAACCCCGATCTCGGAGAAAATTTTGGTAAAGTGTAAATTTAACGTAAAGCGTAAGAAAATAGGCTATAGGTGAAAGAATGATGTCATACCTAAGTAGTATACTATGTTACCTGGGCACAGCCTCTGATTGGTCCAAAACAAAGTAGAGGGGGTAAAAGTATGTGGAGCCAAGCCCCTGATTGGTTGAGAAGATTGCCCCTTCTCCCACCTAATCCCCACTTGCCCCTTCTCCCACCTAGCCCCACTTGCCCCTTCTCCCACTTAAGCCCCACTTACTTTGTCCCACCTTAGCTCACTCCAACAAATCTCCCTCTCCCACCCATCCCACCTAATCCCCACTTGGCCCCCTCTCCAAAACCCCACTAAGTCCCCCCTCTCCCCAGTTCAATTAAATAGCTTAACCAAACCCCACGAAGCCCCCCTCTCCCTAACTTAACCAAGCCCCCAATATGTTAACCAAGCCCCTCGCTGGATATTACCATCACGCACAAAGCGGCCATCCCTCATTCTATTCTGAGAGATGGAGAAGTATACACTGTATTGTTGTAAGTTGCAATGTTTTGAGCAACCTAAATGTCAAGTTGATGGGAAGGCATGTAACATCTGCAAATGTTATAGTTTTTGTCGATGTAGATGTGTAACGGAACAGAAGAAATCAATGAAACTGGTCCTATACAAAACGAACTTTGAGGGATTTACCTGCTGTGACAAGATATGTACGCGGTTTACCGAAGATCAGCTGTTTAATTGCTCGCACTGTTCACGGACAGGATTTATAGCAAAATTATGTACTTGTGTTTTGATTAATTGTAAATTCAGGAATTACTGGTGGGAATAAATAAATGTATTAATATGTACAAATAAATGAAATTTAATCTATATATTGTACTTGTTATTTTGAAATCACCTAACCCTAAAAATATATCCATAATTTCAACATCACCTTAAAACATGGTCCAAGAACCAGGATCAATGCACACCCATTACACCAGCAAAATAAATGAAACCCCAAAGTCCTGAACCACCCTGTATCTACAGTTTTAATGATACCTTAAAACCATGGTCTAAGAACGCTGATCGATGGAAACTCACGAATAAAATTAAAATGTTATTTTAATTTCATTTCTGTATATTGGAACACCCTGTATTACTTTTAGAAAGTGTCTTTCCACGTTGTTGAAATGAAGCCAGGCACTTCCAAAACAAGTACGTTGCACTTTTGAGAAAGTACTTGCAATGTGAAAGCTGACCCACAATCAGCTTCTTAAAATTACGTATATAAGACCCTCCAAACAAATTGAACTTCAGTGTCGCGTTTAAACAGTGCGAAGTGAAACACAACCGCTGCTGGTAAGTTAAAATATTTTATCATTTTCAAAATATATTTTGATACAATATCAACTTCTACCCTTTGAATAGGAAGTTTTATTTTCCAAAAATATTTTACATTTCTAAATTATTATTATTTTGCAACATTTCTGAAACAACTCTATAAAACTTGGTGTTAGGCTCTTTTTGTAATTATTTTTAATCTAAGGGACAATTGTACATTCTTTGAAGTTACATTTCGTGTTAGGATTTTTTCATTGGTTAGTGCTGTATACTGTATTTCAAATTAATTTTCTAGTTTTTTGCGTTAGGAATTGTCCATTTTGTTGTTAGTGTTGTATTGTCCAAACTACGTTATTAGTTGAGTTCAATGTCGTATTCCAAACTATGTGTTGATTGATTAGTCCTAATTATAGAGTTGAAATGTAGTCAAATCCATAGATTTAAGCTCTATTCAATGGTAAAAATTGATATTGTATCAGAATAATCTGTTAATACCCCCAAAAGCTAAGATGGTAAAAATGTTAAACGTTCAAATCAAATTATTTCGTATATTTTATGACAGCAGTTAACAAACAGCAAAACTCAGGTCTACACTTTAAAAACCTAACCTAAAAGTTAGAAATACAAATAATTGCTTCAAAGTTTGAAATCAACTTTTAATTAGAAAATTAATAGGTGTTTTATCAGCTATTTTATTCAATTGGTTGCTACGGTAATAAATGTATTTAGATTGAAAAACAATATGTCTTGGTTATAGGCTTAACCTAAGTTTCCCCGAACAAATGTACAAATATTGAAATAAAAATGTTTTTTTATGAAAATGAATATTGAATAAATGTTACTCAGGGATAGTGTAGCTTTTTATTAGTAAAACTGTTTTTCAATCGGTTCAGTAGTTTCCAGAGATTACCCCTACATACAAACAAAATCAAAACTCTCTGTGTAAAAGGGGAAACCCCAAGGCACAGGCCACACTTTAATAAAAACCTAACCTAAAATGTAGAAATACAGAGTTTAAAATAGCTGTTAATGGGTATATAATGTAATGACCCTTACATTTTTGTTAAAAAATATTAAGTATATTTTGTAGTTTTAAAAAAGTAGTTAAAATGGGCGTCTTTTCAATTAACGGTTTTTTAGGTTTTACATAATGTTGTTTATTTATTTAAATTACAGACTTCAACTTTATGAGTGAATTACCACAAAGAATCGACTATTTAATAACTGTTGTTTACTTTTGTTAAAGTAGTATTTATTATTTTTGTACGTTATTATTTTGCAGGTTTGTGTAAATTTTGTTTATGTGATGATTTTGTTTTTAAACACTTAACGTAATTGTTACTGATTCTGTAAAAAATGTATACTAATTCAAACCTACTACAGCTTTGAAAATATTACAATATAACATCAACTCTGTACAGGAATAATTTAATATTTTCTGGGCCTTGTTAAAAATATAAATCGCATATATTATTTCTCAAGGCTATTTTTTTAACATCCATAACTTTTAGGCCATAACTTCCTTAATACTTCATCAAATTACATGAATAAGGCATCATTTTAAAGCTTTCCTTAACCGTTACACCGGTAAAATAGACAATCAGCTCAAAATTCATGTTTTAATATCAAAAATTGATTATAAAACTTGTATATTATACTTTGTATGTTCCTAATGAAAATTGCCATCTATTAACCATCTGTTTAACTAGCATGGCAGCTGTTAGTTAGATTGTTTACACTGTAAGATTATATAGGGAAACTGTTATTTATAAACAAATGTAAATAAATAAACTTAATTAACAGGATTAAATCAACGTGTTAAATCAGGTAAATGTAGGCCTACTCTGAACTTGCGAAATATTCGCACGGGTCAGCTAGTTAATAAAAATTGCATTAAAATATTGTTTGTACAAATTTACACGATTTGATCAAATTTATTTATACCGCTAGTTTTGTATAATAAAACCCCCCACTTTCCAAAGAAAAATACTGTTTTGATTCATTGATAAGCGTCTTCCTATTTTAATAGAATATTTGTTAATTAAAAAATATGCAGGCCATAGTTGAATGATAGTATCAAACCATTATGAAAAAATGTTAAAGCATAAGCCAGTTTTAATATTTTATAAACAACAATAATGTACTCATTTTAAGCTTTATCTTACAAGTACCAGGAGACCGAACTAAAGATCGATTATAAGCAGGGCTAAGAGTTCAATAATAAATAATGGATTATTGAGTTTTGAGGTTAGGCCTATAACATTAAACAACTAAATCAAGGGTATATACAACATTAAGTCTACCTGTAATAAAAATACACTTTAAAGGATTAACCTCTCAACGCTATGCCTCAGAAATAAGTCAGGCCTAAATTAAAGTTTAATATTTCAATATCGATTTAGGCCCTGGGGTCTAGTCCGCTCACGTCAATAACTATTATTGCAAATTACCGTGAACATCGTTTAGGTTAGGCCTATAACACTAAACAACTAAATAAAGGGTATGTTTACTTAGCAGAAGTATTCGTTGCCATGGTAGCTATAAATAGATACAACATTAGGCTTACCTCTAATAAAATACAGGTTAAAAGAAAACAGATGATTATTGTTTATACAAATAACAAAAAATTCTGTTAAAATTTTACTCTTGTATAAATCTGTAAGACCACAGGGTTTTATTTAATTTTTATTTATTTAGATACATTTGAACAAATAATAAGTATTTTGTTTTAGAATTATGTAACGTTAATTTAGATTCATTTTAAAAGTTGACTATTCAATATTGTAAAATCTTTGCGGACATTTATCACCTACTAGGGAGACCCCCTGTGTGCTTCGCACGCCAACCCAAATGGAACCTTCTAAAACATACGTTATGTTTCATTTTATAATAACCTTCAAAAGCTAAGACAGTAAATAATGTTAAATGTTCAAATCAAATTATTTCGTATATTTTATAACATCAGTTAAAAGAACCAGCAATGCTCAGGTCTACACTTTAATAAAAACCTAACTTAAAAGTTAGAAATACAAATAATTGCTTCAAAGTTTGAAATCAACTTTTAATTAGAAAATTAATATTTGTTTTATCTGTTATTTTATTCATTTGGTTGCTGTGGTAATAAATGTAATTACACTGAAGAAACAATATGTGTTGGTTATAGACATAACCTAAGATTTTCCGACTAAATTTACAAATATTAAAATAAAAAGGTTTTTACTAAAATGAATTATAGCCTATATTTCTCAGGGATAGTAAAACTATTTATCAATCGGTTCAGAATTTTCAGAGATTACTCTCTATACACAAGCAAAACAAAAAGAAACTCTTACCTGTTTAGTACACAGATTTCACTAACACGATCACAACAACCGAAACCGAACAAGATTTGTGAAATGTCATCGAGCTGGGCTACGGTCTCAAAACTGGTTTGTAGCTAAAACGCTATAAACTGAATGCGGTTTCTGAAATGTCAACAAGTCTGGGCGGCCAAAACTGCAATGAACTGGAATGTCAAAACTGGTTTGACCCCGACAGCGTCGACGCTAATGCGCTAAGCCTTGGAATGTAGTTTACCGAACGTCCTGCATGATTTCTTAATTGAATTGTCTTTAATACTTTCCATTTTTAAACTACGTCTTGGTTTAATTTGTTAAGTACGGAATTTATTTATCGTTTTAGGCTTACGGTATAGACTAGGTTTACTAGCGAATTTCCATAGGAAAAATGAGCTATTGCAGTGACTATTATGGTGAGACCTGAGATTGGGAGTAGTAAATGAGCACTGATCACGGTCCCCAGAACACGTTTTGGGTATCATTAAAATGTTACATATATGTGTTCGCACTCTAGTGGCCTCATTTTAAGTCCGATTTTCATGAAATTTGGTACACACGTTGATTGTCTAAGTCACTTGGACGAGTTCGTTAGCTAAAAAATTCAACAAACGCAAGTACGTTTTTGACCGGAAGTAACTATTCTGAGATTCTTACTACGAAAATGAAAGTTTTTCCTAAAAATATAAATGTAGGATATTTTTTGCACATTTTGTTTTTTTTTACGCGACCTTATAGTTCGCTTGGTGCCCCAAAACATATTAGTTCAAGTAAATAAGTTATTTTTTTTATAGCCGGTCAGGTAAAAAGAAACAGATGGTTATATTTGACATACCAATTTTTTATCTTATCTCCACAATTATTTAATTCTCCGTCGCATCTTTGCAATTATTTAAGATACCATTACAACATTAATACATTGATTAAAAATACTTCTTAATAACTCAAAAATAAAGTTAACTATATGAAGCTAAAATGTTTTCACTTCTGACGACAGTCCACGACTGCCTGTATTATTTTGCTAATGTTGACGTACACTAATTGTGTACAGTATATATGACTTTTAGAATTAAACATTATTGAACAGCTGTTTATTTACTTTTGTAAATAGACTATTTTGGGACTACTTTAAACCGATATTCATGTAAGTTTAGTTTTAAGGTTTCGGTACCATTATTTGCAAACGACTTGTCCAAAATTCCAGCACCTATTAACTATGGTATTTTTAGTAAATAAGAAATATCTCTGTAATATATTTGATTTAACCCTTTCAGGCCTAGTGTGTACATTTGTACACATTAACTTTAAAGTCTAACAATAACCCTCATTTTTATCAATTACACTTCTGGACTGTTTGTCTACATTTGTATACATTACTGTTTCACATTTATGAAGACCTAGTCAGTTGTAGTGACAATAGATTGAAATATGTTTCGTTATTTATTGTGCGATCAGGTAATGTTCTGTTCTCTTGTGTTTGTGAAGTTTTCGGATGTTTTTAACCATTTAAATGTGATTACATGGCTAATTGATTATTACAGATTCTATAAAAGTTTAAATAGTCATTTAAGTGCTTTTCATTATACATTTTTATGTGTGATGTCTTCAAAACAGTTTATGTGTACAATTGCAACCATTGGGTTTTGACTGTCATAGAATATTTCTAACCTCAAAATGTATTTATTTTATTATTATTTTTACAACCTCAATTGAAATAGATGTTATGTGTACTTAAATATTTTGTTCTCTCAGATTACCACAGAAATATTACTATTTATATCATATTTCAAACAGATGAACTCTATGAATAAAATTATTTTGTGCGATTTGTGATCGCACAATGTGATTTGCGTGGAATTAAACACAATACACATATCTATGACAAATTACTGTAGTTCTTATTTTATATTGCATTTTTAAGAATAAAGTTATAGAAAACTGGTATGAAAAACATTAATTTTTATTTAGGTAGGTCTTGTTGAATATCAAACAGTTCGAAACCTACTGTGTACTACTGTACACATAAATATTTCTCAAAATTCAAAAGCTATTAAAATTATATTTTGTCATAATTAAGCAGGAAAATATCATCCTCGGAAAAAAAATCAAGTCTGAAAGGGGGTAAAACAAAATTAAAACTGTTTTACAGTTAGGAAGATCATTTTTACACAAATAATAACAACACAGAAATAAAAATACACAAAACAATCGTAATATTTTTTATTTTTTTTTATTTTTAAATTTCTCGTCCCAGTATCCTCTCCAGCTCCCACTGGAGAGGTTCTTCTTCGTCAGACATCTCATCAGGATACTGGAAGAAGTACTCCGCCCAGTCTATCTCCCCGTCATCCTCGCCGATGACATATTCCCTTACCTATAAATCAAACAAAAAAAAAACAGATAATGTCACGTTAAATGTGAACTATCATCATTGTGTGCACATTTTCTTTTTATCTGCCCTTCTTCTCCTTCTCTCTGCGGCTTCTCTTATCCAGCAGATACCATTTCTCGCCTCTCTCTGTTCGAAATCGTTTACTATATAGAATATAATGTTCATTCCATCTCTAAAATGAACCATACGTCTCGGTTGTTCCTATAAAACAAAACAAACAGATATAGCTACATTTCAATTTTATACTGGTAAGAAAGTTATCTTTTATTTCTACTTACAAAAAATAGCTTTGGGAGCTCCTCTCCGACAAATAATTCAATAATATCCATTATCTGGAACAATCATATTTTTTTTTTACTACTTTTATTGCAAATTTCCACACACACACACACACACACCTTTTAAAGTAGCATCCCACAACCAGGGTGAACGGAAGGTCCACCCTTAAGGAAGTAGCCCCAAACCATCGCTACTCCTGGTGACTACCACTCCATTACAAAAATGTAGCCTCCCAATATATTTTTTTTTATTTTTATTTTTTTATTTTTTTTTTGTTTTTCTACAATTTGTTCCTTACTCACTTTGGTTTACGGAAGACTTAACTTCTCGCCAGTGACCTTATAGGTTTACGGATTTTCCGCACCATATCGTACACACTTAGGTTTACGAGGGACTTAACCCTGCGCCAGTGACCAGTACACACACACTAAGTAAGGAATAAATTGTAAAAATATTTAGCACTTTTTAATGCGCATTTACTATCGTATTGAAAGTGTTGAGGTAATATACATTTAATTTCTGTACAGTAGGAGTATTTTTCTTCCTCTGGCAATTCTTTTACACAAGGGTGAAATTGTCTTAAAAACTGAGCTTTGTCAATACCTTTAGTAAAAATTGTAGAGAACGGTTCGCACAATGTTCGTATAGTTTCCACGTCATAGGGAACATCACCATCATCCCATCCGAGAAGATGATAGTGCGTTTGCAAATAGCGGACCGATCTCTGAGCTTTAGCATTCAGTAAGTTAAATGTATAGGGCGGTTTGAAAACAGTGACGCTTTCGAAATCAGTACCGACTATAGCCAGCTCTTTGACTACATAATTCTTTTTGTTATCTAGGAATCCGTGAAACTCAACTACGGCTTGCATATTTTTTAAATAACACTATCTCGTCAAACAATTTGTCTGCTTCAGGGAGAGTGCTAGAAACGAGTTCGTCAGTGGTTAAACACTCACTAATGTAACTGCGTAAATCTTCTTCTATATAAAATATTTCTTTAATCCGTCGGTTAATGAGAGATATGACGTCTTTAAATAATCCCCACTCTAAAGCGTTCAATGTCAACGTGTGTTGACCATCGTGTAGTACAATGTATCGTTTGCCAAACATAGTTTTTACTTTAAAATCGCCTGTATTTAATATGAAATTGTGTGTACCTTTATCCGTGACGGCCTCTGTAATTTGTTCAATATGAACAAGTATTTCTTTAAACGTTTCATCTGTAAAGAAAACAAATTTTTTACCAGCTTGAAATAATACCCCAAGACCATATCCCGTATGTTGGAATAAACCAGTCGCAACAAACTTTGTGCACTCGGGATTTAGAAAATGTACTGATTTTAAGAAAATACCCAAAGGCAAGTTAGGCGGAACCCATCGTTTGGTAGTCGCAAGCTCCACGTCCATCCTCTCAGACTCCATAATTATAACTGAAACGATCAAGCAAAAGTTTATGTTTATGAACTAGCTACCATTCTTTTTACAGATCCCGAAAGTAGATTGTAAACTATATGTGAATCGTGTATGACTAAACAATAAGCTGATGTATTGGGAGGAATATTTGCTGTCGTTTCGTTTTCCAAACGTACATCAACAGGTCCGGTTTTAATAGAATCGTTTTGGTTGGTACAGTCAATTGCAAATAAAGAAGTTTTATTTTTAAATGTGTCTAGATTAACATGTGGGAATGATTCAGACCCATAGTAGACGTGTTGAAAGTTGGTAAACATTTCGTACATGGTCGAAATATCTCCATGTATATTATCGTATGGGTAATATTGGGAATTCAAATACAGTTTTACATTGTTGACAGCGCATCTGTCAAACAAAGAAGCGTCTTTCTTGAGTTTATTTTTTCTATCTTCCTGTAAGGCTAATATAACATATCGCGGCTTTTCCAACTGATTAGCCGTTTTAATAGTCCAAGAAATTTGTGTTGTTTGGGGTAGTGTAGGAAATTCGTGATACTCCCAGCTTCTAAAGGGGACATGCACTGGGGTGTCTCGTTCAATCATTTTTAAAATTTTCATTCTTAGAGTGTCTGAAACAGTCAAATGGGGTACTTTCCAACAAATACTGGAAATTTTTAGGTCGACCGTTGCATTGTTATCGTCACTGTACACTGCGTTTAGATCAGAAGCCGACCTTAAAAGTATAAGCTCTTGTTTTACATTCACGACAATTTTCCTATAGTATTAAAAAAAACCCATAAGCATTTTTAAAGGTATAGAGACAGTAAACGTCCCCGATTCATACGTTACACCAGCTCCCACCCAACCGGCGTTTTGCACTTTATTCACATCATTTAGTTTAATTGACATCAGATTTTTTATAGTACTGGAAATTCCCACGTTTCTGGTTCTATCAATCTCGGTTCCGGCAATTTCATATCTAATGTCGTCAAATAAAAATGCTATTGCATTGTTGACCAGTTTTATAGTAGCAGCTGTACCGTCTGCTTTTTTACCGCTTAAAGTACCTTTAATGTGTAATATACTATCACAAGGGGCTGTAATTATATCCTGTTGATTTAATCCAATACGAATTTCGTCATTATTACCATAAGTAGCTGACGCATAGGGTTTATGCGTATGGAATTCATATCCTGTAATGGAATCGTTGTATACAGCTTTACTGTCAATGGCTAAAAGATCCATTATTTATTTTGAAACCTAACGATCTAAGAAAACGGATATTTCTAGGTGTTAACCCTTTCGAGTTTGAACACGAACTGATGCTTGTTTTATTCCTATCATTAATAAATACGAGACCCATCTCGCCTTCGTAGGTGCAATCTAACAGAAACCGTCTCACCTCGAAAATCAATCAAATCTCCGTTCTGGTCCTTTAGACTTACAGTTATGTTATGAATGATTTTTACGTTAACAGGTAAATATATTACAGTTGGAGGGAGTTCTACAATTTTATACCCTGGTGGAACTTGGGGGTAAAATTCATGCATTATATGAGAATGAACGCCATTTTGAAATGACCCACTTACAATACTACATTCGATTCTAATCACGTTTACTTTTATAATATTCACTGGTAATTGAGACGTGTGTTTAATATCGGGGTCCAAGTCTGTTTTGTCAAAACCTAGTAATGAGTTGATTGAATGCTCTCTACTAAAGTAGATTTTTTTTAACAGAATATTTCAGCTTTTAGTGTATTGTTGTTTGGTTTCAGTGAAAATTTAATATCCTGCGGTTTGAGTTTTGCCACAATAAACTTTTCCATGTCTTCGATTTCGTATGATCCAGTAGGAAGTTTAATTATTTCATCACCAATTTGTATTATATTATTTATGTTCTCCGTAACGTTTGGGATAGAGTTGTAGGTGGCTAGATCTATAAGACCAATTTCCCAATCTCCAATCGATACATCGATAGAGGGAAAAAAGTCACACAAAAGTGTAGAACTGTTACCACTTAAAACTATGCTCATGATGATAGAAACTTTAAGCACAAATGCCCACAAACGACTGAATTTAATGGTTGGTGTCTTTTGTAATTATAGTGAACTCTGACAAATGGTCCAAAATAACGTGACAATTCTAAAGGAGGTCTTAGATTACCAAAACTGTCAAAGTAATCGACACTATCACCTCGTTTCTTATAACAGACCCAGTGCGTGCCGTCACCCCTAAAACTATCCAAGTTTACAATACCCGACTCATTTTTCAAAGGAGTGTTTGGTAATGTATCTCTCATAAAAACACCTCTGAAATATGGGATTTTTAATTTATCGGCATAATATTCTAAATCAATATTAGTCAACGGTTTGATGGGAATTATAAATGCTTTTTTACACTAAATGAATTATAAAGGCCTAATCACACTAACCGGTTACGGTAAAACGTTTAATACGACGG
>JAGFPH010003289.1:37538-52238 GCA_018207615.1 Philaenus spumarius | reverse complement strand
AGAAAGTGTACCGGATATTGCATCTAGTGAACTAGGCGATGATCTCAGTGATAAAAGTGATGTGGAAGATGAAGGAGAAAATGCGAGAAATAATGAAGGAGAAACTGCATCTGAAGAAAGTTTTGATGAAGATCAGGAAGAAGGTAATATGCCTAATGCATCTATAATTAATATAAACAATCAAGCCACTCAAAATAATGGTCTTACGAATCCTATTTATGTTGGTAATGATGGGCCCAACCCAACCGTTTGGTCAGACAGGCCACAAAGACGGACATCTTGCACTAGGCGCCACAATCTTATCACCCAACTACCAGGTCCTGTTAGACATGCACAAAATGTAAAAACTGAAATTGAGTGCTGGAATTTATTTTTCCCTGAGGAAACTATAAACAAAATTGTTACATACACAAACCAAAAAATAACCGAGGTCAAGGCTAATTTTGCTCGTGAAAGAGACGCTAGGGATACTGATTTGGTAGAGATAAAGGCGCTGATTGGCCTACTCTACTTAGCCAAATCACATTAAAATCATCAAAATGTATTGGACCTATGGGGTAATGGTGGAATGGGTGTAGAAATCTTCCGACTCACTATGTCGATTAGCCGATTCAGATTTTTGTTACGAAACCTAAGATGTGATGATCGACGTGACAATCGTGAGCAGAGAAAATCTGAAGACCGATTTTATTGTATGAGAGAGTTTTTTTCTGAGTTTGTCCGATTATGTCAGCAAAATTACAGTCATTCGGAATTCGTCACTATTGACGAGATGTTGCCTAACTTTCGGGGTAAATGTCCATTCCGGGTATACATGCCCCAAAAACCGGGAAAATTTGGTATAAAAGTATTGGCTATGACCGACTCTAAAACATTTTATACCTCAAACATGGAAGTCTTCATATCTAAGCAATAGCCTGGACCATATGTTTTAGATAACTCAAGTAGAGCCATAGTCAACAGATTGACAGCGAATATACATAATACAGGACGTAATGTAACATGTGATAACTTTTTCACTTCCTTGCCTCTTGCACGTGACTTACTTGAGAAAAGACTTACACTAGTAGGAACAATTCGTAAGAATAAGAGGGAGATACTGATTCAGCTGAAATCAGAACCTGCTGGTAGTAGTAGAAAAGTAAACAGCTCTATGTTTGCTTTCACACATCAAGAAACACTGGTTTCTTACGTTCCGAGAAAGAAAAAGTTTGTACTTTTGCTTTCCACCCTACATGAGACAGACGAAATTGATGAAACTACAGGGGAAAGCTGCAAACCAGCTATAATCACGTTTTATAATCAATATAAATGTGGTGTAGACGTGTGTGATGCCATGCAAAAACAATATTCCGTAAGCAGAATATCTAACCGCTGGCCCCTTACTATTTTCTTTTATACATTGAATGTGGGGGGAATCAATGCATTTGTCATAAACAAGGCCAACAATGTCAGCATTGACTATGAAACCGCTCAACCTCGAAGGAAGTTTTTGACGAATCTTGGTCGACGACTTGTTCTTGAACATGCTCAACGAAGGTACAGTGAAGCCTCCAACATTCCAAGGCCAATGAAAGTAAGAATAAAAGAAATCTTCAATCTTCAACCTATTCAACCACCAGTAGTTGAGGTTCCTAACCAAGGACAATACTCTCATTGTGTAATTTGTCCAAGAAGAAAAAAATATAAAAACAACTGTAAAGTGTACATCTTGTCAAATACCCATTTGCAAGGAACATACGTCACCAAGATGTACCAAGTGTGTTGACAACAAGGCTATGGACACTGACTAAATTTGAGAAACATTTACTGTAGGAATATTTACAAATGCCATGTTGCTATTTTTTCATATTTGATTTTCTTATTCCAAGTAATTTTTAATGTAAAATAAAACAATTTTGTGACACTATCGGCGTATATTTTTTTTCCTATTGTGGCCTAACTTTTTATAACAATAAGTGTAGAAAAAATTATATTAGGGTACATACAAAATTTAAAATCATTTATAGTTCAATATTTCTTTAATTTAAATGTTTAACTTTATGTAAATACTATATTCAAATCATATACTCATCCCTTTGTAGCTTTGAAAGCTCTTAAAACAAAGCGTGAGCAGTTTGCCTTCGCGTGACCACTTGTGTTCTAAAAGTGGGTGCGACCTCTGACGTGTTAACATCCGTTTAGCCTCATTCCAGCTTTGATCTGCAGGGCGAGTGGACTGTTATTTCTTTTAACAAATCTGTTTTACTTTTGTGCACTAAGGGAGATGTAAGTGTAGTGAATTGGGACTTACCTGAAAACCAGTTAAAGTTTGTAAACATAATAAAAGATTTAAAAATTATTCTCGAAAAATCCATGGTTCCAGAGATTAAGAAAAACCGGACAAATGCTATGTCGGAAATAAGAAGAAAAGTAGAGGAGTTTGAAGTGAACATGACGGAAGCGCAGCTATGGAAGAAAATTCAAAACATGAAGGCAATGATTAAGAAGAAGGCGGATGAAATAGAACAGGAAACAAAAAAATCGTCTTAAAACCATGGGAGGAACAGTTCTTGAATTTCATTGAAGGTGAATCTAACCACTCAATTGTCAAATTGAAAGAAGCTGTTACAGCAAGGGTAACAACAATTGCATCACAGAATTTCCAAGAACAATCTGGAGACCAGGATTATACCAAGGAAGAAGATGATTCGAAAGAAATGCCTCAATGTGGATCATCCAAGGAAAACACATCACAGCTTGAAACATAGTCATTTATTTCTCCTGTTTCCAAACAACAAATAATAAAAAGAAAAACCTACCTGAAACTGACGAAACAAAAAATTTAACAACATCGGAACTACAACGTTTAGTTCTACTGGAACAGTTGAAGTTTTTTCAGAAAATCACAGCAGCTACTTGATTTGAAATTGAAAAGAGAACTTCAGAGGGAGGAGAGAATTGATGGACCAATAAACATCAATGAAGACTTATTGTTAATGAGTATGTTTCCAGGTGATGGTGGAGCAGGGAACTGATTTTGTACTGTTATGTTTGTATATGTATGTTTTGTATTCTTGTTAATTAAATACAAACCTCATTAAAAAAAAAACTATAAAACGACTAAACCCTTGTGGGGTCTTTAAGATTGCAGTACTCGCACTGAGTACCTGTAGTCATGGTCCCCAGTGGGGTATTTGTGACCACGGATCCCGTTGAGTTATCAGTGGTCATATACCCTAGTGGGGGTCCCTGATGGTCCCCAGTAGCATATCTGTGTGCATCTCACTCGAGTCACACAACGACTACACCTACTACTGACACCTCAACGGGATCCATGGCCTCACAAAAACCCCACTGAGGACCATGACTACAGGTACTCACATGAGTACTGCAATGTTAAAGACCTCATAAGGATTTAGTCGTGTTACATTTTTTGTTTGTTTTGTTGTTTTTGTTTTTTTTTAAATGTGGTTTGTATTTATTTATGGCTACAGATATGCCAATGGGCTATCATTTGTACTATTGTATGTTAAAATGTCTTATTTTACTGCAATCCCTGATATATTATATTTGCAAATTCCATTCTTCAAATAGGGGTGTTGCTGTTTTGTCTGGAGTTATTATCTAATTCAGTGCACACACAATATTTAACTAATTATTGAAAGTAGTTATTGACATTGTGTTTTCTGTCACAGATTATTGGAAATTACCAGTGTAAGACTGCAAAACAATCATGGGACGAGGCAGCGATGCAACTTGATAGTGTAAATAAAGGAGAGATGGGTTGGTTGAAAGCAGCGAAAATGATTGGCGTTCCTCAAGCAACTCTTCGTAGGAGAGCAAGAAATAAAAACAAAAGGATCCAAGGAACTAGCAAAGGATTGGGTCGATTTCACCTTTACTGAGGTAAGACAGCTTACATACCAATTAGCAGTAAAAAATAGCATTGACCATATATTCAGCGGCTGCAGTAAAATGGCAGGTTGGGATTAGATTCAAGGTTTCAGAAAGAGAAATCCTGATATAGGGCTGAGAAAGCCAGAAGCTACTTCTGCTGCACTAGCAATGGGGTTTAACAAGCCTCAAATTGATAACGTTTTTAAAGTGTATGATGAACTTAACAATATTTCCCTGTATTAGAATATATAACATTGCCGAGTCTAGTTTGTCAATAGTTCAAAAACCCCAAAAGGTATTTGCAAAAACTTTGAAAAAGCTGGTTGGAGCTTAAACAAGTGCAGAACGAGGTTTTCATGTTACAGTGGTCTGCTGTATGAATCCGGTCGGTCATTATGTGCCACCTTCCTTGATATTCCTGCGAAAAATTGGAAAAATTAGTTGATTGATAATGCTCCACTAGGAACACCAGGAATTACCCAAGAAACAAGCTGGATGACTGGTGAGGCGTTTTTAAAATGGCTGAAACACTTTTCCTATTTTGTAAAGCCAAGTCAAGATGAAAAAGTTCTACTTATTCTAGATGGACACTTGAGCCATAAAAATATAGATGTTCTTTCTTATGCCAAAGATAATGGAATTGTAATGTTGTGCCTGCCTTCCCATTGTAGTCACCGAATCCAGCCACTGGATGTAACATTTTTTGGTCCCATGAAAACCTACTATGATCAGGAGGTAATTAAGTGGTTAAAATCTAATCCGGGGAGAACTGTTACCCGATATCAAGTAAGTCCTCCTTTCAATATTGGTTATGGAAAAGCGGCATTGCGAATGCTCAAAGTGGATTTTGCAAGTCAGGACTTTGGCCATTTAATCCTGATGTTTTTGAAGACTACATATTTATTCCAGCCGAAACTACCAACATTCCATTAACCACTGAGAACCTGAACGTAGACCAAAATAAGCATGTAGAAACTACACAGTCTTCTAGATCACCACCTTTTCGAAATGATATTGGCTTCATAACTGAAACTACAGCTGTCACTAACTCATCCACATCCATCGATACACCATCAACTTCTAATAGTGGGGTTGTATAGTTGTAGAAAGTGGTAGAATATTTCAGTTCTGGCGGAGAACATGTCATTTGGGGTGGTTATAGTATACATGTTACGGAACATAAAATGGCCAAGACCCCACGTTTTAAGGGTCTCCATCATCCGTAATGATGTCATCAAAATGGCGGCCGTAAGAGGATGCCGGATCGTTATGAATTGAATATTATGACCAAATGCCTGAACCGAATTCAGTTTAGTATAATTTAGGAGAAAGAGAGTTGTACATTCTTTTGTTAATTTAATTTTTTTCAGGTTGAATGTATACTTCTGAGAACGGAAAGAGGAACTGCATGAAATGCCACTAAAGAGAAAGCACGAATTCATTGAAGCACCTCTTTCAGAAATCAACTGGGAGGATTGTATATTATGCCCAACAAGAACAGATCAGCCTTGTCAGACGATACTAAACATAAATTACAGCTGCAAGGTACGCACAATGACATTATAATTAACAAAGGTTTGAAATCAATTGAAGACAAATTAATTTCAATCACCGGGAGAAGATTGCTTAATTTTGGATTGCCCACTCCGCAGCGCATAGGGCAATTATCAAGGGATGTTGTAAAAGAGTTGGACTTTGACGTTGCGACTCTACAAACTTATGACAATGAAATGGGATCATGTTTGCATTCCGAGCAGTGGCACGTTTTTGATTCGATTCTCAGACGTTTATTTAGTGAAGAGGGGAGTATATTTTTTCTCGATGCACCAGGAGGTACGTTCAAAACAATCGTTTTAAACTTACTACTAGCCCAACTCCGAAGGATCTGGCTGTAGCCTCCTCGGGCATAGCTGCAACGTTACTCAATGGTGGGCGGACTGCACATTCTGTGTTCAAATTACCTTTAAACCTTGCAAGTGATCAAACCCCGACGTGTCAGATTAGCAAGAGTAGTGACCGTGGTGCTCTCTTATAGCAGTGTAAATTGATTGTGTGGGACGAGTGCATGATGTTGCACAAGCACGCAGTAGAAGCATTGAACCACAGCCTGCAGGATATTCGTGATAACCAGACTCTAATGGGCGGCGCTGTTGTTCTACTAGCAGGCAATTTTAGGCAGACACTGCCAGTTATTGAGAGGGGTACACCAGCAGACGATATAAACGCATGTCTCAATTAAGGCATCACTACTGTGGTCTAGGGTAGAAAAGCTTCATCTTACGTGCAACATGCGTGTCTATCTTTATAACGATCAAGAGCCGGGTGCCTATGCAAAAAAAAAACTACTGCAAATCCGGGAGGGTCGCCTGGAGACAGACGGAAAAACTAAGTTTACAAATGAATATTATCATCCAGTTGCAACAGAAAATAAGCTTATCGCACACGTTTTTCCCAATTTGGGAAGTAATATAACCAACAAAGAGTGGTTATGTGAAAGGGCAGTGCTGTCTCCAAAGAATGACTCTGTCAATAAAAATAATAAGAAAATATTAGACATGATTGTTGGTGAATCAAAACTACACACATCTCTAGATACAGTTATGTCCAGTGATGACAGCACTGCTTACCCCATAGACATAAAATAAAAATAAACAGGCATAAAATAAAAATACAAAGAAACAACTAAGGTTTAAAATTTCAAAATAATTATTAGTTTAAGAAAAACCACATACAAAATATTTTTTACAAAGGTTGAAGAGCACTGTGGCGACAAATTCACAATGATTGAATGAAAACCCGAACCACAAATAGAAGGAACAAAAAACAATATCAAAACAATTTAATGAAAAGTTATGTTTAATATATACTAGCCTAATGCACATTTCAATAACATATTCATCATCCTCAGAGGGTGTTAACACTACTGAACTAAACTAGTTTAGGGTAGTTTAAACATAACTTTTCATTAAATTGTTTTGTTAATGTTTTTTGTTCCTTCTATTTGTGGTTCGGGGATTTCATTCAATCATTGTGACACAATATTTTGTAAGTTCTACAAATTTATTTGAGTCTCGCCGACCATGATTTCACCAGTGATGTCATTTACAAAGCAGTTTAACATAATATTCTGATAAATAAATAACTAATGAGCTTGACTTGTGAGAAAGTAACTTAGATAAAATAAAAACTGAACACAAAATCTCACAATAAATACGTTTACTAACTTCAAACACGTTTCAACGACACTGTCGCCATCCTCAGTGATAACTATAACTATAACTTATAGTTTGGCTACTGTAGCCCGTGCATCACTTAGGATGGCGACATTGTCGTTGAAAAGCGTTTGAAGTTAGTAAACGTATTTATTGTGAGATTTTGTGTTCAGGTTTTATTTTATCTATAATATTCTGACTGGGTTTTTCCTTAAAATTGAGTTCTACCACGTACCTTTAGTCAATAGTAGGCCTAATCGTAACTATTAGTTTGATATGCATAAGAAAATAACATGTATTGCACTTATTAATTGCTAAGTTTTAAAAACAGTATTTTAACCATTTTTATTGCAATCACAAGACCATTTTGTTGGCATAAATCACATTAACTTGTATTAAGGTAAAATGTAACATACTGTGCATTAGTGGTGTGCATTAAATGACATATAAATGTAATTCATTTATTTTCATGTCAATATGAAATGTCTTGTAATATGTATATATTATATACAATTAACTGAGGTACATTTAATAGCTGATTAATATCCGAATGGAGATATCTATTTTATTTCCCCTGGAATCGCAGACATTTATTGGATGTACATTAGATAGTTGATGGATATCTATTTCATGTCAGTAAATTGTCAAACATATCCATTGGATGTGCAATAGGTAGCTGATGGATATTTATTTCATTTTATTTATTTATCTCAATGGAATGGCACAGATATCCGTTGGATGTACATTAGATAGCTGATGGATATCTATTTCATTTTTTATATAAATGAAATTTAATATCACAGCTATCCATTGGATATGTTCATTAGATAGCTGATGGATATCTATTTCATTTTTATATCAATGGAATGTCAAAGATATCCATTGGATGTCTATTAGATGGCTGATGGATATCTATTTTATGTCTCAGATCAATAGAATGTCACAGTATCCATTAGATAACTCATTTTAAATGATAAATTAGGTAAATTTTAAATCATTTAAAAAAATTTTACATCAATAGGATGACCATGGATATTAGAGGAAATTACTCCTTCCAATGGATGTACATGGATATCCACCGGATATCGTAGATATCCAACATGGACGTGTGGGTGGCTTCCCAAAGTGGGACCCTTTGAAAGTAGATCAAGTAAATTAAAATATATATATATATTCACAAAAACACTTTAGTTTGATTATAAAATGGCTCCAAAACGTGGGCTTTAGAAAATCACATAAGTGGAAATACAAAAGTAATATATTTATAACATTAATTTATTATTATAGACAGTCTATGTGGGAACTGTGGTAAAGATTTTCATGGTGAATGCGAGGAAGTGCCCAAATGTATACATTGTCACGGACAACACAAAAGCTACCACAAAGAATGCCCAGAATACTTTAGGCAGAATAATATTAAAAACTTTATGTATGATAGAAAAGTTGACTCCTACACCGCCAGTCAAACGTTCCCAATAAATTATAAATCTAAAAGACACCTTACCTATAGACCTTATTTAACAAAGAAAACCTATGCAGAAACCACAAATGGTCCAGATATTTATGACAAATCTACCTTTCCAACCTTTTTAAGTAAAGAAAATAAATCAGTTTTCTCTCACAACCAATTCAACACTTTGGATGTAGAGGAAACCGCTGATGATGTGTACGTAACTATGATTCTCAAAAATTACACACAAAAAGTCCCATTCCTAAAACAAATAGGCCAAGTTCTCCAAAAAAAACTCAGAGACCGGAATACATAAGAAAAGAAATTTCAATTAAGCAAACTAAATCCAAACCGCAAAGTGCTCAAACACAATCTGAGCACAAACCTAAAACTAACTCTGAGCATCTGAAAACATTATTAGGAGAGGCCAGAGCTTTAATTAGGCACGAATTACTTACAAAAAATAAAGACCAAACACCGGAAAAAATTAAAACTCAATTCTTAAAAAAAATAAATCAATTAATAAACGAAGATTTTCCTAAAATTATGGAAGAAGAAACTAATAAAAAATTCACCAAGACACCAAATTTCAGAAATTAACATAAAATAAAATAAATATTTCATAAACACTAATTATATTCAAAATTGTAATTCAATCATAATCAATTATTCTTACACATTTTCACTCTCACAACATGGCAAAGCACGAAAATTTCCTTAAAATAATGCAATGGAATGTTCAGTCCCTTAAGTGCAAGTGCAAAAGGTCTGAACTAGATTATTTTATAAATAAACATAAACTCCAAGAAACCTGGCTGAATAATACTGACAAAATAAAGTTTCCAAATTATTCAACTATAAATCTAAATAGGTCTGACGGCTATGCTGGTATTGCACTGCTAATTCATAACTCATTAATTTGGGATGAAATAGTTTCAAATATGCCTAAACTCTTCAATGAAACTCTCCTTTTCCAAGGCATTAAAATTAAAAATTTTAGAACACCAATAAACATATACAATTTGTACTGTGTTAAGGCAAATATAGACCCCAAAATTTGGGAAAAATTTATCTTTTCTTCAGATGATGGATTATCTTTGTTGTGCGGTGATTTTAATGCACACCACATCTACTGGCACAGCAAAAAAACAGATACGAGAGGTAGACACATTTTGTCTGCCTATAATGAATCAAAATATATCCTTTTGAATAATAACACCCACACTACCGTACCAGGACTATATAGATCATCTGCATCTCTTGATCTATCGTTTGCCACACCATCATTACATAATCTATTAAAAGAATGGCAAGTTTTTCCTGATCCCATGAATAGCATACATGTTCCAATAATCATGGAATTTGACATCACTAATTTGCACACAAATCATATCCATTATCCGACATTTTGCATAAGTGTACCAAAACCCTTAAGAAACTATAAACAAACAAATTGGTTACATTTTAAATGCAAGGTTGAATACCTAATAAAAAAAGAAAACAATTTTCAATTAAACATTCATAATTTTTATAGCATAATTGAAGAAGCTCTGGAAGCCTCAACTCCAAATCTAAACCTACCAAGTTTAGACCGGTGGAAACCAAGTTTCAAACCTAAAGCATGGTGGAACGAGAAATGTTCTGAGGCTGTTGCTAAACGAAGATTATGTTTTAAAAATTTCAAAATTAATATGAATACAATAAACTTTTGTTTATATAGAGATTCCCAAGTAAGAGCAAGGAAAACAATAAATGAAGCTAAATCTCTCAGTTGGCAAAAAATGTGCACAGAAATCTCTGAAAAGACAATCTCCGAAGCATGGAATATAATAAAAGCCTTCAAGGGTAATAATAATAACAACCATAAAAGATATCTTGCTAAAGATTCTGAACTATGTCATGACTTTCTTAAAACAATATCCCCTGATTATGTTCCTCATATGTTAGAGTTAGAGCCACCAATATTTAATACCAAACAACATCCCCTAGAAAACTATTTCACATTAAAGGAATTAGAAATAACCATTAAATCAAAGAATAAAAAAACTGCCCCTGGCTTGGATAACATAAATTACACTCTCATAAAAAATCTGCCAGAAAATGCTATAAAACAACTTTTGAAAATATATAATAGCATATGGACTAGCAACCAGATTCCGAGTATATGGAAACACTTTAAAATTATAGGAATACTAAAACCAAATAAAGATAAACAATCCCCAATGTCATACAGGCCAATATCACTCATTCCATGTTTTATTAAAATATTTAATACAATGGTAAAAAATAGATACAATGGTTTCTTGAGAAGAATAATATAATACCAATTACACAATATGCTTACAGAAAAAACAAAGGTAGTTCTGACCTCTTGTTGCATTTCATTATAGATTTACAATTAGCTTTAACACATAATAAAACAATTGCAACTGCATCACTTGACATATCAAGCGCATATGACCATGTATCTATACCAATTCTTATCATTAAAATGTTTAATTTAGGCATCCCCACACGTTTTATAAAACACTGTCATAATTTTTTAAGCAACAGAAAATTAACATACTTTGGGGAAAATGAAATATTCAGTAGACATGTAACAACAGGCATTCCGCAAGGCAGTGTACTAAGCACTTTACTATTCATAATATATACTATTGACATGCACAGGGAAATTCCGCCCCAGATCAGCTGCCTTCAATATGCTGACGATATAATTATTTATTCCTCCCACAAAAATTCTGAAGTCATAAAAACAAATTTACAAACTGCTATAAACAACTTAAACGTTACAGTTAATAATTTAGGTCTTGAACTAAACCCTCAAAAGACAAAAATGCTCATTTTTAGCAGAAAAAGGTCAGTCTCAAAATCTTTAAAAATCACCTTAGATGGAGCATCGATTCCCATCGTTGAGGCTCATAAAATACTAGGAGTAATTTTCGACGAAAAACTAAATTTCACGCAACACATAAACCACCTTTACAATCAAATGTCAAAGAGACATCGATATCATCAGATCGCTCGCATGTGGAAGAAAAGTTGCTCATCCAGATTTTTTGTTACAAATATATAAATCACTTATAAGACCAAAGTTGGACTATTGTAGTTTCCTGTTTGATAAAATATCAAACACAAGACTCAAAAGTCTTGACCTTATACAAAATCAAGCTCTAAGAACATCAATCGGTGCTTTTAAATCTACCCCAATTATCGCTTTGCAAGCTGAAACATCAATTTCTACTCTCAAAACCCGCAGATTCTTGCTGACGAGCAAACTGATTCACAAAATTATCATGGATACTTCTCATCCAATAAATAGCAAACTTGCAGAATTAGATTTACTAGTTACCCATAATAGATACTGGAAAAAAAGAAGCATCCAAGCTATATAGAAACTTATAACAGTATTTTTCAATTAGATTTTATTAACAGACATCCTTCTTCTTCCGTAGATAAATCAACGGATTTCAATTTACCTCTAGTATTAACAGAGCTTAAATTAACTTGCAATGACAAGCTACCAAATATCGAAACACAAAAAAAATCCACAAATCCCATACATCTACAACAAGAGTTCTCACGGTTACTAAATACAACGTATACGAACTTCACAAAAATATTTACAGATGGATCAAAAAACCAATACGGTACTGGAGCTGCCTTTTTGTGCCCTTCGTTAAATATAACAAAAACATTCACACTCAATACGCATGCAAGTAGTTTCACTGCAGAATTATATGCAATTTACAAAGCAATAGAATTTTCAAATGACACTGTTCATAACAGGATAACGAAATGTACAGATTCTAAGGCTTTACAACTTATTGAATCAAATAGATATAATTTTTTTTCAATGGTATAATAGTTAAAATCTTCAAAGAAATTTCCAAACAAAAAAAAAATTTTTTATTGCAATGGGTTCCCAGTCATGTAGGAATCAAAGATAATGAAAGGGTAGATGAGATGGCCTTCAAAGCGACAACAGATGGAGAAGCAATCTCTGACCTCGTTTTACCGACCACTGACCTAACATCGACCATCAAACACTTAAACGACAAAAAATTCTTGAATATCTATAACACTTCCTCTAAAGCAAACTGGTATAAAGCAATCAATCCCAAAATCTCAAACATACCATGGTTTTGGAAAACAAAACTAAGTAGACATGAAATAATCAATATAAATAGGTTACGTTTTGGACACGCCAATGTAAATGAAACTTTACACAAATTAAATCTGTATTTTACACCCCTATGCCTTCAGTGCACTTTGGGCCAGTTCGAATCCCTCGAACATCTCATTTTGAACTGTCCTGCACATGAGATTTTCCGAAACGAATTATACTTAAAACTTAATGCCGAAAATTATAAACCTCCTTTTAAGCTAGTAGAAATATTAAAACTAAATAACTTCGAAGTAATACGCAAAATAAACAAATTCTTAACAAATATTAAACAAATAATTTAATTCAAACAAAAATACATGTATGTTATTAAATCCACTCATGGGATTCTTCATCCAGGGCCCAACCTTTTCTGGTTAGGTGCTATGCTTGACGGGTCTCAAGCGAGAAGATATTACTACCTACATTAACCTCCTTAAAATTCATTCATTCCAACATTTTAATTTTAAAATGTTTCCTTTTCAATTTTCCCACTTTATGTGACTAACTAAACATTTATACATTGACAATTTAAATATAGGAGTTTACATCATTGTTGTGTAAATAACAACCTACCCTCATAATATGTCACAATTCCAATCATAAATCATTAATAGCTTTCCTTTTACAAACAGACACATCAAGTATAAGACAAAAGTGCTTTAGATAAAAGTATTGTGATTAAGGGGCCGCATGATATAACTCAGTGCCCAGCTGAATAGCAAAACAAGAAGGAAAAAAAAATATTTGTTTACTTTTTGGTTAGAGTATTTGGTTTTGAGTTTATAGGACTGAAGTTAGTGTTGTTTTGAGTTTATAGGTCTGAAGTTAGTGTTGTTTTGAGTGTTTTTGTTTGTTTATTGGATGTTTTAGTAATAAAATGCCTAGAATCCAAAGCAAAGTGTTCAAAAAATGCAAAAATGTAGGTAAACCTAAATATTTGGTCATAAATAATAGTAGTATTTCTAGGCCTAGGTCTGCAACTGATATAAACATTTCTACACCTATGCCTGACATAGAAAAGGATAGTCTATGTAAAGAAAGTTCCTCTAGTAAGAAGCTGGGAAATGTTTCATCAAATTATATTTCATATACAGGGAAAGATGAATCTTGTAATGATATAGTTAACCTCAAAAGTTTAGAAAAGTTATTTGTACAAATTGCAGTTTGCACAAAATGTGGAGGTTCGCTCGCATTGATTTAAAAAAATAGATTAGGCCTTAGTGTAATCATAGAGTTGAAATGTAATGACTGTTGCTTTAGTGTTTCTGGCACAAATAGTAACATCTTACCTACTGGAAAGGCTGAAGTCAATATCAGATTAGCCTACGCCTTTCGGTGTATTGGTAAAGGGCAGCAGGCGGCTCAAACATTTTGCGGAGTTATGAATATGGCTGGCCCTCCTGCGTTTAAGTACTATACTGAACTTCTTTGCAGTGTTACTAAACAAGTTTGCTTAGAATCCATGAAGTGTGCAGCAGAAGAAGCTGTACAAGAAAATGAAGGTAGGGACATCACAGTGGCATTTGATGGAACGTGGCAAAAACGAGGCCACACTTCACAAAACGGAGTAGTGACAGCTATAAGTGTGACCTCCGGCAAAGTTATTGATGTACAGGTCTTATCAAAATACTGTAGATGTGAAAACAGATTTGAAAGGCAACATAAGACTGATTGTGTAGCAAACTATTTAGGTTCTAGTGGGGGAATGGAAGTAGCTGGCGTTGTAGATATTTTTCAGAGATCAGAGGCATTACACAACGTTCGATACAAATACTATTTAGGAGATGGTGATACATCCTCATTTGCTAAAATTGCAGAATTGAAACCATTAAAAACCATGCTGTTGAAAAATTAGAGTGTGTAGGCCATGTTCAAAAGCGCATGGGAACAAGGCTAAGAAAATTCAAAAGTAAAAGAGCTAAAGATAAACTCGAAGATGGTAAAACAATTGGAGGACGCGGTCGCCTAACAGATTCAGCCATAAATCAGAT